>SEYY01006949.1:285000-290000 GCA_009176605.1 Armadillidium nasatum | reverse complement strand
ACAGATATATAACTCACTGCTAATCAACGAGATTTTGTACATCTGTAGAAAGGAGTTTTCTAAGTTATTGTTTTCCATATTTTATTACTCTCTGAGTCTAAATTAAATAATATTGACTTTTCATGCCATATATTTTAATATTAAATAAATAAAATTATAATAATAATAATAATAATAATAATAATAATAATAATAATAATAATAATAATAATAATAATATGTGATATTTTAATTAATAAAATTTCACAGATCTTGTTCAGAATCATTTTCTGTAGATCTTTAAAGAGAGAAAAATGCATAGGAAATAATTTATCGCAATAGGTTTATTTTTGTTTTAGGGTTTTTTGAGAATGACCCTAAAAAAAATGTATCGCCGCAACGTAGACATATAAAACTTTTTTATTTTATTTTATTTTATTTTATTTTATTTATTTATTTATTTATTTATTTATTTATTTATTTATTTAAAGATTTGGCATTTGCTAATTTACTTGAAGTTCCTTACACACCTAAGAAAGTAAAATAAATTGGACAAAAAATTTGACAAACTCTATATATTTATTGAATTGTCTAACGAATCGTTGGGACAAGTTGCAAAAATGTCACAGTAAAATTTTTAATAGAGAAAAGACATCTTAAGCAAAAGAAAGTTGCTTCACCGATTTATTTTCTAATAAGAAAATAAGTGAAAAAATTTATTGTGACATTTTTGCCACTTTTTGTAGGGATGCAATGGTGTGGAGTTTAAAAATTTTATTAATATGTATACTAGTAGTTACTTTGTTAACAAATTATTTGCCTGTTCTACATCAATTTTATTATTATTATTATTATTATTATTATTATTATTATTATTATTATTATTATTATTATTATTATTATTATTATTGTTATTATTATTATTATTATTATTATTATTATTATTATTATTATTATTATTATTATTATTATTATTATTATTATTATTATTATTATTATTATTAATATTTCTCATGCTTTAGTTCCATTCAGATGTAAGAAGTGTTTTGATGCTTAAAGGTCATGACCTAGGTCATAATAATAATGTTTAAAAACAGTTGATGTGTTTCGATCCAGGTCAAAATGTTGGACAAATTTCATTTTTAACCTTTTGAGTGACGACATCCCAAATTTTTTTTTTTTTTTTTTTTTTTTTTTTTTTTTTTTTTTCGTTGAATAATATTGATGTCATTTGCGAATGAGACAGAGTTGAATCAACTGTGAAGTTGATTAAATCATTCCTATATATTCATATAATAAATATAATAATAATAATAATAATAATAATAATAATAATAATAATAATCAAATAATAATCATAATAATATATAATAATAATAATAATAATAATAATAATAATAATAATATAATAATAATAATAATAAAGAATTTTTTTTTTTTTTTTAATAATAATAATAATTACAATAATAATATAATAATAATAATAATAATAATAATAATAATAATAATAAAATAAAATAATATAATAAATAATACAATATTATAAAAAGTAAAAAAAAAGTAAAAAAAAAAAAATAATATAAAAATAAAAAAATAATTAACAAAAATAATAATTAATTTATTCTAATAATATAATAAGTTTACTTCTATTTAAATATTACTTTTTACCTGAAAAAATAATAATGAAACAATAATAATAATAATAATAATAATAATAATAATAATAATAATAATAATAATAATAATAATATAATAATAACAATAACTAATAATAATATTAATAATGATAATAATAAAAATAATTTAATAATAACAATCATAATAATAATAATAATAATAGAATAATATATAATAAATAATAATAATAATAATAATAACTAAAAAATATATATAATATATATAAAATAATAATAATAATAATAAGCTTTATCGTATTATTTTAATAAACCAACTCTTTTTAATATCATTTTTAATTCAATAAAAAATGTTCACCTCATTTAGTTTTTCTAATCATCACATATAAATATAAATAATGGCTACTAATAATTAATTAAATGTTATATATATATATTTAGAATATTTATTAATTATGCAATCAATGCTAATAATAATAATATAATAATATATAATAATTATAAGAAATGAGAGATAGATCGCTAGATAGATAGATAGATATATTGAAGATAAAATTTTCTTAAAAGGGTTTTCGGAGAAGAGATTTTAAGCCAGTGAAAAAATTTAGAATTATATAAAAAAAATTTCATTAAAAATAAAAAAAAAAAAAAAATCTGTTTTTAAGAAGGCAAAATATAAAATAAAATTATTAAATTTATAAGTAAATCGGTGTGAAGCTTAAAAGGAGCCGAAGTCAATTCCTTTACTAAAAATAAATTCAACCGAGCTAAGTTTGGGAGATATTAGGTCTACGACCTAAAATCTATTCTGAAGAGGTTCATGAGAGTACGAAATTCCAGATTCAGCCCTTAATCCTGAATACCCAACAAGCTCGTTATAAGACGAGTCCATGGCTTATTTTCAGCTCTGCCAGTGGGGCAGCACAATATGCAAATTCTTGCTCAGGGTTATGTTGAGATCTCAATTGAGAAAGACTTTATCTTTCTCACACACAAAAGGTAGATATTTCACATATATACATCACAGCGAAAATACTATAGTATAAATATATATAATACTAAGAGAATCAAAGACAAATATAATACTATAGCATAAGTACGGATACTACGTAAATAAATAGCGCATCAAATGTAACAAAAATACAGAGCTAAAGAATAATAATTACTGAATAAGAGGAAACAGACCCAAAATATGAAACTTAATATAAATCAACAAGGCCTGAACAGCATCCAGCATATACCGTATATTGGACGATGATTAAGAAGAATAATATGAGTGGTATATAATATGAATATTAATCAATTAGTAATCGGAAAAAATTAAAAAAATAATAATAATACTAATAATATAATTCTAAGGTATAGTGAGTAGTTGATGATTATTACTTCACCCTACTATCATACAACCCTAACAACATAACTAAAAAACTGAACTAAAAATCATCCAACAGTAACTACTCCTGAAAACTTACTAAATACTAATCTAATACTACTATAATAATAAGAAATAATAATATATAAATAAAATTTAATAAATAAATAATAAGATATTATAAATTAAATAACAATAAATAATATAAATAATATAATAAATAATAATAATTAAAAATAAAATAATAATTAATGAATAATAAAAATATTTACAAATAATTTTAAGGATTACTATAACCGAAAAATGACTATTATTCGTATAACTTAGTTTACTTCTAAGATTTTATTGTTAGATGATTGTAAATATTTTGACACTAACGACTATATTATTTATAAATTATTTTTAAAAATAAAAATAATAAATAAGAATAAAAAAAAAAATATATAAATAAAATATAAATACCATATATAAATTAAATCCAAAGTAATAATAACCGAGAAGATTGTAATAAAACTAATTATTACTAATTTGTATTATGTTATATTTTTGTTACAATTCAATATTTTTAAAAGAAAAAACTTTTTTAAAAGGAAATTCAATTAAAATAGTTACTAGTTAGAGTATAACTTATAATTAATTTGTTTTCCTAATTAAAGTGTAATTAAGTAAGATTATTACTTAATTCCATCCTCTACTCTTTACGTTTAATTTAATTATTTGAATTATCCTTAATTTAACTTGTTTTCCACACACCATGAATTCATGAGCAGGCTTTTATTTTAGACAAGATATCTCTGATTAAATATTAGTATATAATCAGCATATTATATTATGATTAGATACAAAATAATATTAGAAGAATAATGAATAAAACGAATATTTATAAGTAATCTATAATATAATAATATATAATATTAAAAGATTAATAAATAATAATATTAATATTTTTTTTTTTTTTTTTTATTGTTTTTTTAATAATAATATTATTATATATTTTAATAGTCTTATATTATTATTATCATCATCAAAGTTATTATAATTATTATTATATTATTCGTATATTAGTTTTCTTTTTAATGATCATTATTATTCTGATTATTTATATTATTATTAATAGCAGTAATAACTGTATTAGTTCCAGGTTTGCTAGATTTTTGCCTTATTTTCATATTCTGTTCTTACATTATTATATTTGTTATTTTTATTATTATTATTTTTTTAATTTAATGAATAAGTATTATTTATAATCATTAGCTTCTCATGAATTATTATGTCATGAATTATTCACTTAAAAAAATTAAACACTAAATACCTAAATCATATTGAGATATATTATATTTATATATCACCAGTGCTGAATAAAATTAAAAAAAAGTGAAAAAGAAAAAAAAAAAGGAAAAAGAGAGAGAGAGATAAAAATAGGATGCCTGTCAATAGAATGCTTGCGACGATATTCAATGGAGAATTGTTGAAGATCTCTAAAATATTCTTTGAATCTTCAAATTTTGACCTTCTGATGTCTAAAAGTTGATAGTTTAAAATATAACAAGTTTTGACCCTCAATTGTATTATGGAAGTGCCTTAACCAATGCAATATACAATTCTTTCCTGCATTACCCCGTTAACTTCGTTGGCAAAATCCCCGCAACCACATACCGTCACCAGTCTAATATTACACATTCTCTATGAGCAACAACTAGTCAACCATTTCAAGCCGGAATGCAACTTCTGACTTTCACCTAGAATTTAGTTTTTCTTAATAAAGAAACATTAACTGAATAAAAAATCTCTGTGTGTGTACAAATTATAAAACACATCATGGTTTTTGTTCCATTATTCGATCTCTGTGAGTGCAAATTTTTGCAGCGCTAAGAAATAATTATACAATCTCTTTGTAGTCCAGACACACTGACTGATAAATTTAACAATTATGAAGATAGTAAGTCTACTACATATTGACTGTATTTTACTCACGGCCAGTTCAATATTTAAATTAATTGAATTAAAATATATGA
>SEYY01006949.1:210000-217500 GCA_009176605.1 Armadillidium nasatum | reverse complement strand
AGCTGCTTTTCTGTTTAATCTCTTTCTGTCCGTCGAATTGTTGCGTCACTCTTTCTATACTATCGCTATTACAACGGAACGGACACTGCTCCTCTGAACTCTCACGTCGCATACCTTCTCCATTGAGAAGGGCTCGTGGGACACGACTTTCTACACAGTCTCATCCTTTCTCTGTCCAACTCTCCGACCCCAGACTAAACGGCTATGCTCAATCTTACATGTGCGCTACTGGTAAAGTCTGGAACACACTTCCTCTATCTGTTTTTTCAACTTCCTTTAACTTGCACACTTTTAAACGCCGTGTATCGGGTCACGTCGGCCATGAGCAACCAGATTTCCGACAATTCCTCAACTCTAGTGGAAATTGTTAGGCCTCCAGGCTTTAACCACCAGAGGAGACAATATATATATATATATATATATATATATATATATATATATATATATATATATATATATATATATATATATATATATATATATATATATATATATATATATATAATTTCATTAATTTAATGCTTATTTGTTTGTCTGTTTCATAATTATTGAATTTATTTATTTATTAATTAATAAATTTTAATATTTCAATGCAATGCAATTTTTGTTTTAACATTTTAAATTTTTTTTAACCTTCGGCATTTGAGGTTATAAAATACAGTTACTTGTTTAGAGTGGTAAAATAACACGCATTTTAAGTTTGATTTGATAAGATATTAGATACGAGTTTTAAGAGTTGGTTTATTAGTTTTAGTTCCGACTCATTGTTTAGTTTTTTAGATAGGTGTTTATTTGTGTTTGTGTGGAGAGTTTGAGCAGGCGCAGGTTTAATTACAGTTCATATATTTTGGTGGTTTATGAGCTAATATCGAATCCTTAGAATAAGACCTTATCTAACTCATAATTCCTAACCCTTTGCTCTTGCCAGAGACCAATCTCTAACAATCTTAAAAAAATCTCTACAAATCTCTCTCTCTCTCTCTCTCTCTCTCTCTCTCTCTCTCTCTCTCTCTCTCTCTCTCTCTCTCTCTCTCTCTCTCTCTCTCTCTCTCAAAAACATTCCAACTTTCCTATCTCTTTCGACGGTTCTCCCGTATTTCCTTTTGACAATATAAACGTTCATGGTTATAAAATAACTAAAAATATTTCTTGCAGCTTCGTATCACACCGATTTTGTTAGGAATTCCTCAAAGGATCCGGGAGCTGTGTTTAGATACTTCCATATATTATATCTTCATCTCAGTCGTCTATATTACAATTATACAAGGATGTTATTCGCCTTTGAATAGAGAATTGTTCTCAGGCCTCAAAGTTGCTTCGCGTTCACAACACTTTTGGGTAAGGTAAATTTTTTTATACAAATTTCTCTGTACTTTGTGTGCATATATATATATATATATATATATATATATATATATATATATATATATATATATATATATATATATATATATATATATATATATATATATATATATATATATATATATATATATATATATATATATATATATATATATATATAATATATATATATATATATATATATATATATATATATATATATATATATATATATATATATATATATATATATATATATATATATATATATATATATATATATATATATATATATATATATATATATATATATATATATATATATATATATATATATATATGTATATATATATATATATATATATATATATATATATATATATATATATATATATATATATATATATATATATATATATATATATATATATATATATATATATATATATATATATATATATATATATATATATATATATATATATATATATATATATATATATATATATATATATATATATATATATAATATATATATATATATATATATATATATATATTAGGGATGGAGTGAAGTATCGGTATCGGCCTTTTCAGTATCGGTAAAAATTTCTGGTATAAGAAGTAAAGTATCGGTATCGGTAGCGATATCGGCAGTAGTATCGGCATATTTTTAGGTATCGGTATCGGTATTGGTAAAAATTTTGGTATCTCTCCATCCCTAATATATATAATATATATATATATATATATATATATATATATATATATATATATATATATATATAATATATATATATATATATATATATATATATATATATAGACAGTATAACACCCCACAGGAAATAAAAACAAAAATTAAAATTGGAGCAAGCTTTCGAAGGGATAGCCACCCTTCCTCTTTCAGGCTCTAGTTTATTATTAAAAGATTTTTTTAAAAACAAAAAGGCATAAAAATAATTGGTTGGTAGTTTAAATAAAATTGTTAAGACCTTTAAGAAAACTTGAAAACTTTGAAAAATTTTTAACAATATGATTCGTAAAATCATCTAATAAAACATTATTATGAACATTAAAATTATTTACATTTTTAATTAAAAAGGATTCTATAAATTGTCTTTTATTTACATTATCTTCTTTTATAAGCAACTTCATCTCCTCTAGTCCAATTCTATGATTATTCGATATCGATGTCTATGTAAAGCAGAATTTTCATCTCCAACTTGAAGCGAATATTTATGTTGGTATTTTCTTCTTTTAAAATCCACCGTCTCACCAATATAAACACTATCGCAATCTTTGCAAGGGACCTGATACACACCTGCATTATGTTCGTCCTTTTTTATCGAGATTTTTTGCCTATGAAAAAACTTTTTAATATTCGTTGGGACACTCGACACCAACAAAAACTCTCTTGGTAAAAATTTCTTAATGTTGGTAGTGTCAGTGGGTACGTTCACTATAAACTTATTAGCAATGTCAAACTTAAGACGATTTTCAGCTTCACAATCTCTTTACATAGACATCGGATATCGAATAATCATAGAATTGGACTAGAGAGATGAAGTTGCTTATAAAAGAAGATAATGTAAATAAAAGACAATTTATAGAATCCTTTTTAATTAAAAATGTAAATAATTTTAATGTTCATAATAATGTTTTATTAGATGATTTTACGAATCATATTGTTAAAAATTTTTCAAAGTTTTCAAGTTTTCTTAAAGGTCTTAACAATTTTATTTAAACTACCAACCAATTATTTTTATGCCTTTTTGTTTTTAAAAAAATCTTTTAATAATAACTAGAGCCTGAAAGAGGAAGGGTGGCTATCCCTTCGAAAGCTTGCTCCAATTTTAATTTTTGTTTTTATTTCCTGTGAGGTGTTATACTGTCTAAAATTTTACACGGTTATAGTGTTTATATATATATATATATATATATATATATATATATATATATATATATATATATATATATATATATATATATATATATATATATATATATATATATATATATATATATAGGGGAGGACGTAGCGCCGTCCGAAGCGATGTAAGGACCCCCCAACACCCCATTGGGCATAACTCGCGGAATGATAGGATGGGCTAGACCATTCCGTTTCACTCCTTTGCCCTTTGGTTCGTTTCTTTTCGCGTTTCACATTCTCAGAGGGTCTCCAGTGTTGAAGTGCCTATGATCCCACTACCTCTCCGCCCCATTTCTTCATAGGTTTCCAATAATTTACAAACGCCTACTGATACAAAACAAAAACAAAAATGGCGAAATTCAAAGCAACCTCGGAGAAGCTTCGAGGGACGGCATCCAAAGAATGCCCCCCATCCACATGGGATGATTACTGCCTTCGTGGGAGGGGTCCCTCGGGGTGTGCTGAGCGCATAACCGAGGTGATTCTCTCTGGCATGAAGGCGTACATTCCATATTCTTTCTCTTCTACTAAACCTAATAAACCTTGGTTTAATTCTACATGTTCTCGCATTATCCGTCGCAGGGAAGCTGCCTTCAGAGAATACCATCGTCTTCAAAGTCCTGAAACTCATTCAACTTATATTTCTTCCTGGAATCGTGCAAAATCTGTTCTTCGAGATACCAAAAACTCTTTTCTCGGTCGTAAATGCAGTAATCTTTCTGGTTGCTCTTCCTCTTGCCCTTTCTGACATTTTGTAAAAAATGTCAACTCTAACTTTGCTTTTTCCTCTTTCCCTCCTTTAGTTTCTTCAAATGGCACAACTGCCATTTTACCTTCTTCTAAAGCTGAACTTTTCGCTCAAACTTCTGCCTCTAAGCTCTATACCTTAGACGATTCCCTATCTATTTCTTCTCCTTCAACCCCCTCCAACTCATTTATGTCTTACATTGTAATTCCTTCTAAAGATGTCATTTCTGCTCTCTCTGAGCTTAACATTAATAAGGGGTATGATCCTGATGGTATTCCTCCTGCGGTTCTCAAAACTTGTGCTTATGAGCTTGCACCCTGCCTTGGTAAACTATTTCGTCTCTGTCTCTCAACTTCGACCTTCCCTTCTTGTTGGGAACGGGCTCTCATTCAGCCTTTGCCGAAGAAGAGGAACCCTTCTCAACCCTCTAACTATCGTCCTATTTCTTTAACCTCCGTTCTGTCTAAAGTTTTCGAATCTATCCTTAACAGGAAAATTTGGAAACACCTTAAATCTTCTAATCTTATCTCTGATCGCCAGTATGGCTTTGGTAAAGAGGTCTCTACTGGTGATCTTCTTTCCCTACTTTCCCACTCTTGGTCCTCCTCTCTTCGGGGTTTAGGTGAGTGTTCCGCTTTAGCGCTAGGCATATTGAAAGCCTTCGATAGAGTCTGGCACAAAGCTTTTGTTTTTAAACTTCCATCTTTCGGAATCTTTCTTTCTCTCTTTGACTTTTCCGGTCGTTCTATAGCAGCTGTTGTAGACGACCAACCCCCGTTCTTCCTTTAAATCTAAAAACAGTGGTGCTCCTCAAAAATCTTTTTCTAATTTTCATAGATGACCTTTTCTCAATTACTTCGTCTCCTATCCACTCCTATGCCGATGACTTGACCCTTCATTATTCCTTTCAATTTGAAAGCCGCTCCTCCCAATAGAAATTAATTGATGCAAGAAGAATGACTTTGGAACACCTAATCTCTGATCTTTCCTGTATTTCAAATTGGGGGAGAGAAAACATGGTCGCTTTCAATGCCTCAAAAACTCAATTCCTCCATCTCTCTACTCGACACAATCTTCAACACAACTGTGACATCTTCTTAGAAAACACTCAACTCAAACCTTCATCTGTCCTCAATATTGTCGGTATTTCTTTTTCTCATGATCTTTCTTGGAAAGATTACATTACTTCTCTTTCTAAACAAGGTCCTAAGAGGTTGGGTGTTCTGAGACGCCTTCGTGATTATTTTACGCCACCCCAGTTGCTTGCTCTTTATAGGGATGTTGTTCGTCCCTGTATGGAGTACATCTCACACATCTGGGGTGGTTCCACGCATACAGCTCTTCTCGCAAATGTGAAGTTTAGGGCTTTTCGTCTTATAAACTCTTTTGCTCTTACTAGCTCTCTCCAATCTCTTTCTGCCCGTCAAATTGTTGCGTCACTCTCTCTTTACTTTCACTATTACAACGGACACTGCTCTTCTAAACTCTCACGTTGTATACCTCCTCCATTGAGAAGGGCTCATGGAACACGACTTTCTACACAGTCTAATCCTTTCTCTGTCCAACTCTCCGACCTCAGACTTAACCGCTATGCTCAATCTTACATGTACTCTACTGGTAAATTCTGGAACACACTCCTTTCATCTGTATTCTCTCTCGACTTCCTTTGACTTGAACACTTTCAAACGCCGTGTTTCGGGTCACATCGGTCATTAGCGACCAGATTTCCGACTATTCCCCAACTCAGGTGGCAATTGGTAGGTTTCCGGTCTTTGCCCACCAAAGGTAAAAAATATATAATATATATATATATATATATATATATATTATATATATATATATATATATATAATATATATATATATATATATATATATATATATATATATATATATATATATATTATATATTGTTTAGAAAGATTATATGATCAAAACAATTTACTTAAAACTTTTCTCAGAGACATTTAAAAAAATATTCTCCCACTTTAAACTCCCCCCCTCCCTATACCCTTACTTCCCCAATACCACAGTAACCCAAACCCTCCCCCCTCACCCCATACTAACTCTCAATAAACCCAGACGTTTATCTTTAAGTCTGACCTTAAATAAATTAACAGTGAAAAGTATATAAAGAAAAGATTGAAAAAAATATATATATATAAATATAAAAAAAAAAACATAAATTTTACATATATATAAATATTTTTTTTTATTTTTTTTTTGGAAATTCCTCCTTTTCAGATTTTCGAAAATAAAAACATTATTTATATACCAATTTCCGTAAAACAAAATTGGCGGAAACGTTAAACCAATAAAAATAATAAAGATAGTAATAATAATAATAATAATAATAATAATAATAATATAATAATAATAATAATAATAATAATAATAATAATATTGTTATTATTAATTACAATTATTATTATTATTATTATTATTATTATTATTATTATTATTATTATTATTATTATTATTATTTGAATTTTATTTATTAACAATATAATATAATCTTTGTTAACAGAAAAAACAAACAACAAAGAAAAATAATCAAACATTATTATTATTATTATTATTATTATTATTATTATTATTATTATTATTATTATTATTATTATTATTATTATTATTATTATTATTATTATTATTATTATTATTATTATTATTATTATTATTATTATTACTTTAATAATAATAATAATAATAATAATAATAATAATAATAATAATAATAATAATAATAATAATAATAATAATAATAATAATAATAATAATAATAATAATAATAATAATAATAATAATAATAATAATAATAATAATAATAATAATAATAATAATAATAATAATAATAATAATAATAATAATAATAATAATAATAATAATAATTATATAATTATCAAGAAGAAGAAGAAGAAGAAGAAGAAAAAAAAAAAAGAAGGAGAAGAAAAATAACACTGAGTAGTAAAGACTTTACAGTCCACTCAAGGCTGGTCTATTAAATAATCACTATTCGTCGAAGACACTATAAATACAGCTCCCGGATTTCTTAATAGATTTATATTTAGCGTTACTTAAATGATTTCATCATTTCTTGTTCACTAATAATAAAGTAAAAGTCTAGTTAACTATACGCTCATAGACCAATTTCCTTAAACTGTACATCCAATTTCTTCTTGAATGATTCGATGTTGTTACTGTTCACTATTTGATTAAAAAGACTATTCCATTTTTCAATCACATCGTACGTAAAAAAAAATTCTTTGCTATGTTTGTTTGAAATCGCTTGTTAGACAGCTTGTGTCCGTTGCTACGTGTTAGGTCATTCAAGTCGTACCGAAAGTATTGCTTATAATCAACGTTGTCAAATTTATTTAGAATTTTAAATACTTCTATTAATTTTCATCTCAATCTTCTTGTTTCTAAAGAATGTATATCCAGTTCTCGTAACCGTTGCACATATGATTTACCTCTCAA
>SEYY01006949.1:147500-195000 GCA_009176605.1 Armadillidium nasatum | reverse complement strand
GAAATTGGCCCATAACTGGATGAATGTTGATAGGAGTAAGTAATTATTGTCACTCGAGATGAAGCTACCTGTTGATTAATATTATCGACCCCCCTTATCCATTTAACTTTTAAACGATAGAGGAGAGGTAAAAGCTTAGTACGAACAACTTTCTATAAATAATTTACAATCGTTACGTCTGAAAGAAAATGACAAATCGGATATGAATACATTTCTTTTAGACGCGGTACCGTTTTCCTAAATATCCCAGCCAACCACAGGGAAAATATATACACCTCATGATGAAGACTGGTGGACAAGATACTAACTTTCTTAAGGTCTTATAAAGCCAAATTAAGTAAAGTCCAATGCATTTTTTGTTTTCTCTAATCCTTTAGAAGATCACGAAGAATATAATTATTTAAACGACTATTTAGAGTTTTATCCATTGGTTCAGTTTTATCACATAGAAAAATTGTACAGGAAAAATTAGCATATTGCTGACTTAAAATGTATCATAAAATGGTAATTTGTCGATCTTGTTAATAAGCCTAAACAAAAGCAGTAGTACGTCAATCCTAACTTAGTTCGTTACCTTTCTGACCCATTGCCTCTATAAGGTCGTCATGTTCATTTAAGGGTTTATGTAATAGAGGCTTAAGAGGTAGGTTATGGTGACAATGTGAAATCCCTTCCAGATCCTTTTCTCGGCTTTAAGATTTCGAAAGAAACTTTTCTTTATTAAAAAGAATACATCCCCAAAACAAGGAACCCTTAATTTGGGAAGGTATTTGAAAAAAATATAGTTCTTCCGAGAGATTCTTCTCTCTTTGTCCAAGTTTACGATTACGAATTGGTAAAGAACCATTTTATTGGAGAAACTCATATCGAGCTCGAAAATAGGTTTTTTAATTCATTTCATGCACGTTGTGGTGTTCCCTACAGGTATGAAAGCGATATTAACAGCCCAAATCACTGGAGAGACGCTATTTTACCCACAGAGTTGCTTCAAAAAATGTGCAGCCTTTATTAACTTGATGATCCCGAATGGGTTGATGAATTCACAGTTATGATAAATAACTATACATTTTAACATTTTCAAAACTTACTCGAAACAGACAAATAAGAAATTCGCGAACATCTCTTAGTAACTCTGAAGACAAATTCATCGCCTTACCCAGTTCTTGGGTATTCGAACGGGAAACGTGCAGTGATTTTTCGGAAATAAATATCTTCAATTTGTTATTAAAGTAGAATGAATGAAAGTGTCTAGTCCTAATAGGTTGCTATTGAGATAGATAGTCAAGAGGGGCTTAACATTGTCTAAACTATTAAGATTCCTGAAGAAAAATTCATTAATCTAAACATATGTTCTGAAGCATAATAATTAGCCTTGGATGTTTTACACGTTCATTTGCCAAGTATATTTCCGTAATTCAAAATCATTCCTGAGCACGTCGAATTTCGTCCACTTTTGAACCCTTAAAATAATGTTGTCGGTAAAATTTCGTTGTGGATTGATATGTTTCCTGGCGAAATCAGGCCCTTGCCACCTATTATTAATATAATACCTAGAAACCCTGTAAATTATGAATTAAGAATCATTATATACGATGTCATATAAATTAAGACTGATGTTGCAAGACTTGATGTTTATGTGCGAGCGACAGTGTAGGAATTATTCAATAAATCTTCGAAAACGGATACTGATAAAGATGTTAAAGGAAGGCACGCTCGTTTTAATTATAGGCTAATTATAAAAGATCTTCCTTACCTTGAAGTGGAATAAAAATTTAAAAAGAGAGATAATTATATCGAACCGGTTTTACGAATAGAAGTTGTAAATAAGAATATATTACTTAGTTAAGACATAGGATGGTTAACCATTCCACTCACTCGTATTCCGTTTTTGGGAAACGATCCAAGTAAAATTAACTTAGATTAGCTCACGTGGTCCGATACTTTTAACGTATTTGCCTTACCATCCTCTCCTCCTATTGGTAAAACAGGGTATTGGCCTATTGAAAACGAAAAAGGTTAACTTTGTGGAAAGATTTTAATGGAGTTCTAAGCTTTACCCTGTCACGATAGTAAAAAATTTAAAGCCGTTGAAGGTAATGATGATGTTCCATTGAATTAACATCCGAGATTGGAAAAACCTTTGAGAATTGATACGAGTTAGATGCAAAAGAAAATTAGTAAAATAAAGTCCATTATTATGTATTTCTTAGGATTTATAATTATGGCAACTCTTATTGGTTTCACAGGATATTTCATCTTTACGACATTGAGTGAAATTGAGAAGAACTATGTTAAGTATATTATTAGGCATAAATCACACCCTAAAGTTTCGTGAAAAAGTAATAATAAAAGAATATAAACAACTCTTAAAAGATAAAAGAGGTGCTACATATATATGTGAAGGTCAGTATTTTAAGATAATTGAAATATAGTCTTTTAGTTCAGTAAGAAAATCTGAAAAATTAAATGCTTTGCGGCAGTAAAAAAAAAGTTCAAATATATTTAGATTAAGAAGAAAGATGTAGGAAACAGTTTCACCTTCGTTAAATCAGTGCAACCACATTTCAGCATTAACAGATGGAGATGTGCAATGTTGCAGCAAACCCACCCATCACTCATTACATCTTCCCGAAATTCAAACTTATTACAAGTAATTTTAAAAATAAGAATTAGAATCTAGATGTAACAACTTATATGGCAAAAGCTTGCAAAAATGAAGGTAAGGCACAAGCATATATTCAATATAAGGAAAAGAAACATTACTACAGTATGGTACACTCATAAAAAAATAAATAAATTAATAAATAAAAAATAAATAAGTATTTTTATATAAAACGATCTTACTTTTATTGTTTTTGTTTTTATTCTTTAAATAAAAATTTAAAACAAATAATTTGTTTGTATATATATATATATATAACAGCTGTTATATATGACAGCTCAAATTTGCTCTCTCTTTTGCATCTAAAAATATTATGCTTCCCCAATTACGGAAAAAATTATTTTTTTCCTAAAATTGCTGATATCAAGATTACTTGATTAGCAATTAACTATACGTTTTCCAAAATTTGGTTGGTCTGTATGTACACCTGTTAACATCTTGACTTCACAAATATTTTTAGCTTTCAAAAAAAAAAATTAACAACACTGATACGAAATGGAAGATAATGAATATTTTATTTATAATTATCGCTTTTTCATGTTTTAAGGGTTTTTAATAAAAAAATTTTTTAGGGGGTACTCAATGGGAAACGTTGACTTTGTAGCTTCAAATACGACAATACATTATTACAAAGTAAATAAAATAGATCTTTATGATGAGCGTTCGCGAACGGCATATATTATATGACCATAGAAAAACATAAGGTTTTAGCGGACGGCCTGGAGATAATGAAAAATATTTCTCTCTGAGCTTGAGAATTGACTCTGAACAATAGATCTCAAATTGAAGTTTGAGGTGTGTTTGGTAGGCTTGTGTACAATAGATTTTAAATATTTAATATTTTCATTTATTAAAATCATGGGAGCTTCTGCAATACCAATTATTCTCATGACCCTCTTGTGGGGAGCTGTTGGAATCGTCTTGCCTATCATTTTACCCAAAGGACCCAATCGAAGGTGAGACTTTAACAGACTATTTCAAAATTTAAATAAAAATTTTAAATCATTTATTTAAAATGTAATTTACTTAAAGATTATCATGGACATATAATATCAAACAAAACAATTAAAAGTCATATTGTACCATGAAACCTAATAACTGTCCAATTAGGTTAAATGTGTGTACTTTGTAGTCACCATAGGAATGATTCATTGAAATAATTAGATATCTTTGGTCTCAGTCGAAAATTTTGGTACATATTTATATACCATAGAGAGTTTCATGCTGATTATTTTTTGTGGATTATTTAGTATAATTGGAATTTATCCCCATTCCCAAAGTAAACTTTAAAGGTAATTCTAATATAAGTAAACCATATTAAGGGAAGCTTGAAAAACTCTTTGAGTATATGAGGCAATTTTATGGCTCAAGTAAGCCAACTTTGATTTCTAATTATTTTTTCTTTTGAAGCTATAAAGGCAAAAAAAGTATTAAATGCATTAAATAAAACTTATTGAGACCTGAAGACCAATTTATAAATAAATTAAAAACCTTAAATTTTTGTTATAAAAAGATTAACCTATTATTGTACATGGAGTTGAAATTTTGAAGAATGCTAGACCAACATATTTATTAATAGACTGATAGATAGAATTTCAATATCGAATTTGAGAATTATACTTGAAGAATTATAAATTAGTATTTAAGGATATAGGAGCTCCATTCCCATACCCTGTGAATGATAGAGAGTCCATTTTTTTCACTATATATTGATTTTTATGAAATATTAATTTCAGTATTGACAATTATTTACCTAGATATATTGAAGTATCAAAATTATATTAAAAATAATAGCCTTTATATACAACAATACATTTATAATAATCTTCATATAATAAAATTCTTATTTTATTTTTATGAAATAAAAGTAATTTTCAGGCCTCAATTAGGTTTTATTTAATATATTTACATTTTTTTTTTTTATATCTTTAATTATATAGAAATAATTAGAAATAAAAAGAGGCTTACATAAGTTAAAAAAAGCACTGCATATAATTTAGAAATCGTATATAAAAATATTTAATTTTATTTTGATTTTTAATTATAATATTATATATTAATATATATATATATATATATATATATATATATATATATATATATATATATATATATATATATATATATATATATGTACATTTTATTTCTTCTATATTTAAATTATAAAAATATATATCAAAATGTATTAAATAAAACAAGGAAGTGCAAAACCGAAAATTTTACTATATAAAGATATAGTCTGCCTATTATTGTAAGTGGTGGCCACCAATTTAAATATTGATTGGCTAATATATATTACTATATTAGTAGATCAATATATTAAAATCATAATCTTCCTTAGGTATTTCTTAATAAGTAAGAGACCCATTATGTAAAGAAAAAGTAATTGTAATATTATTATTTCTCTCTTTAAAACTTAAAATACTTACCATGAGAACTCACAAACTTGTTGTATCAAAATTTTTAATTCTTAGTTACCTCACTTGGAAACAAACCTTAACCATTATTTCCAAATACTGTAAAATATTGGACTATCATCAAGTTTCACCTGTAAATATTTGTAAAAGTTTTTACAGGTAATAAAATGTTGACAATAAAATGCTCTAAAATTTTAGACTGTCATTAAACTTCACCTATAAATACTGTCACAAACTATATAGGCCTATTTAAAAATACTAAGTCTTTATCTGAATTAGTCACTTTATGATCTACTTTAGTAGTTGAACCAGTTTATACATTTTTATTACTAAATTGGTAAAAACGAAAGAACTACTTTATCATTATTGGTTAGGTTAATTCCTATCTACCTTTTGAATATTCTCATTAATTTTAGTTGATATCTTACTCTTCTATAGGCTTTTAGTTTCATATTTAACTATTGCTGTCTTTGAAATAATAACCGCCCCCCCCCCATTTATCATCTGTATCATTTATTTGCCTACTCCCCTATTCCAGTAGTTTCGTTTTTAGTTTTCTGTTTTTTATCTGATTGGAAGGACATTATTTTATTTTTATTTTTTTTTCATTTTAAAAAAAAATGTATTTTAAATCTTATCTTATCAAAACCATTTTGTTCCACAATTCCTTTTCCCCAGTCAATTCTTTCAAGTATAACCCTTAATTTTTTTAGCTTCCATTTTAAAATCTAAAGTTTAATCTTATTTTTTATTACAATTAAACATTTACCTTTAGTCTACTACCTTCTAAGTTTTTGTCAATACTAACATTACTTACCAAAGAAACCTTTATTCATTTTTTAAATAATGATTGTCATAATTTTTCTATTCATTTAATAAAAAAAAAAAAAATATAATGAGATACAAATTTATAATTTATTTTCAGCCTCCTTCAGTGCATCCTCATTATAACAGCAGTGTCATGTTGGCTATTGTAAGTATTAAAAATTATTATTTTCCATTATAAAATAATTATTAAGAATGATAAAAAACATTGCAAGTTGATTATAAAAGATACATTAAATACTAATGTATTTTTATTTCATATTTAAAAATATTATATATATATATATATATATATATATATATATTATATATATATATATATATATATATATATATATATATATATATATATATATATATATATATATATATATATATATATATATATATATATATATATATATATATATATTGAAATAGTTCAATGCTATGTTCTTGTAACCATCATTGCATTCTAGTTTGATTTAAATTAGAACCAAATTATTATAGCTTACATTTCTACAGATATTGATTCTTTAAAATTGTCATATCTAAAGATTTAATTATGTTTGCTATAGTTGGTTGTAAAATATATTGTGTATATCATATGCTTTATGATTGACCAGTTATCTTGTTTCATCGGTTATTTATTTTTTATTGTATTCTAGTACCAAATTCAATTATTCTAATAAACAAAGGAAATAAATATGTTAATAAAAAGTTACAAGTAGTGAAATTAACAAGTATGAAAAAAATTAAAAATCTTACAAAAAAAAAGAGAGCATGTAACAATTTTTATATTGAACTGAAATTATTGATAAACCTCTTCATACAAAAAAGTATTCAATATTGTATCAAAACAAAGTAAAAACTCATATTGTTGCAAATGTATCCTGGTAATTGAATGAGGTTCAATTTTATTTTATCATTCCTTTCTCAGATTCTCTCTCATTTTACATTAGTTTTGATTTAAACTGAAATTAAAAAAGAAAATAATTTAATTTATAATAAACAATAGCCCACCCAAAATAAACTATTTAGTATTTAAATTTTAAAGTTTATATCTGTACCAGCATTTTATAAAAATAAAGTCCTAGATTAACAACATTTGGATTTTAATTCAATTAAGTCAGGTATTTTCATACTGAATATTAAATTTATTATTACTGCTAGAGCATATGTCAGTCCTTTATCAGCATAAATTTCGTTTTTTCTGCACAGGACACTATAACAATTTAGGGCATTATCCAGGATGTCTTACCATAGAACTTTAAACCCCTATACAGGGTTAAAATAGGCTAATTTTTTTTTTTTTTTTTTTCACTATTACCAAATTATTATTTTTACTGAATATATCAATGAATTTGATCTTTTCAGTTGGCTATGCTGTTATATGCACCAGATGAACCCGTTAATTGGACCATATATGCATAATTCTACATTGTTAGCAGTTAGAAAACTTTGGGTAAGGCCTTATTATTAATTTTATGTAGATATTTATGCAATGTTCGGATGAATGCAGAGCAAAAATTTACATATAAATTAGTATAGGGTAAAATCTCATAAAAACTGGATTTTTATGATCCATCATTATTTATATTTATTATTTTTAGGATGAATAAGGGCTACTGAAGAAAACGATCTTCAAAATTTTCAAGTTTTTGACATTAGGTTATATATAATCTTCATGGGGATTTCTATTGGCTTTTCTCATTTTATTTAACTTATTAAAGGAATATATATATATATATATATATATATATATATATATATATATATATATATATATATATATATATATATATATATATATATATATATATATATATATATATATATATATATATATATATATATATATTCTAGAGGAATCTTAAGTGCGAGGTACCAATAATATTTTAAATATGTGTTTATTGTAAAGTATATTTTTGTGTCTGTTGCATAATGTGTTTTGTAATTTATGTATTTATTTTTATTTATTTAATATATTAATTAATTAATATAATATAATATATATATAATATATATATATATATATATATATATATATATATATATATATATATATATATATATATATATATATATATATATATATATATATATATATATATATATATATATATATATATATATATATATATATATATATATATATATATATATATATATATATATATATATATATATATATATATATATATATATATATATAATATATATATATATTAAATTTAATTAAAAGGAAAAATTTTTTAGATATATAGATTTTATGTATTTTTTTTATTTTTTATTTTGTTATATAAAGCATTCCTCAAATTTTTATTAATATTAATTAGATAACATCTTATTTCAAAACAATTAATTAGTCTTTAGGGCTTAGGCTTTATAAGTGTATTTTCTTGGTAATTTCGGCTGGAGGAAAGGCTTCGGGGAATAGTATCACAAGCCTTTGGGGAAGACACTTTAGTGGAGAGGATATCAACTATAAACTTTATTCATTTTTTTCAGTTACAAAAATCTTTTACAAATTTTATTATTAAAAACTGAAATGGGCTTCTGAAAGGGACGATTTTGTCCTTTGAGCCCATTAAATTTTTATATCATAAGAAACGTATATTAAAAAATGTGTACTCTACATTATAGGTTAAAGTCTATGTATTAAATAGATGTATATTATCAGATTATGTAAAAGGGAAAAAACAAAAGTTATTGACAGTATGTGAGAATGTAAGTAAAAACGATAAGAAAATTGTGTAGTTGTAAGTAAGAGAAAGTACTGACAGAAAAAAGAATCAGAATAATGGTAGTATGAATGCTTCTAGAAGTGAAAGAATTGTTGGAATTAACATAATAAATAGAACCACAGTCTTAATTGAAATTAAAATGCTTATTTGATAACGAAAAGAACGGTTTAGAAAATAGGTTTATATGTTTGCTAAATAAGAAAACCAAAACGGAACGACTAATAAATTAGAAAAGTTTTCAGTACTTGGACGACTAGAATATCGAGGAATTTCAGGATAAAATTGATGTGAAGTGGTTTTAAAATTTGTACACAGTTCTTTACTCTGACTGTCGATGAAATCAGCTGGATCTTTGTGTGTGTAGTAATTTGTTTTTTTAAAAGTAACCAAGTTATTAATATTTAAAAAAAATGTTTTAAATTGTTAAGTATTGTTCCTAATTAAAATAGTTTGAAACTGTAGTTTTAATTTATAATTTTTATTTCCTATTTTAAAATTGGCAAAAACTTATATTTGACAATTTTACTTGCTCATTTCATGTTGCTACTCGGAGGAGGCGTAGGGACTCCTTTATTTTTAAAAAGTTCTCCTCACGGTTAATTCCCAGTTCAAGGGGGAAGAACCTAGGTAGTAAGGGTCGATCATACTAACGTTGTCACAATAATGGTTTAATTCATCGTTTTCCAACCGGGGATCACATAATCGTGGATTGAATTAATTGGCTTTTACTAACGTACAAATAAATATTTAGTATTACATATGAGTATAATGGGTATCCACATACGTAAAAGTTAGAACACGAGAGTCCACAAACAAAATCAACGCTGGGAACCCTTGGTCTAAATGATTTCGCCTTCTCGGTTGTGTCGACTGCAACGATTTTAATTTCGATCAGTTTTCTCTGAATCCCTCAGTTGTGATCTTATTTCTGATCATCCTCTTCTCAACACGTGACCCTTTTATCTTTCTTTCCTTTTTTTTCACAATCTGATTCCTTAGCTGTCTGGTCTTATTCCACACTACAATATTCATATAATAAGCATAGAATCATTTCAATTTCAAATGCTAAATCATTAAATATACGGTTTTCGTGTGCCCGATTCAGATTTGGGTAGTGATCTAAGTAAAAAAAAGCCAGGTAGTTTGGTCTAAACCAAATTTTTATTTTTTTTTGTGGAGGCAGATTTTGGAAAATTTCCCTTTTTACGTTGAAGCAGCTTTATCTTTTTGAAAATGTAAACCAAAGTTTAACGCACAATTTTAAAAAGTACTGATTTTTCCTCATTTTAATTTTTGGCGAAATGTCTTGGATGTTTACCATGAGAAGTGAAAAGCAGTTTTGGTCTTTGGATAAAATTGAAAATTCATTTTTCCCAATATAAATCATCCGCAATGTCGACTTTTTTTATGTAATACAAGAAAAAAAAATTCCTATAACTTCTATTAAGTCAATTAATGAAACATTAAATTCTAGATGAAATGTATAAAGGGTAATTTGTAAATTAAAGAAATAAGAATAATTTGGGACTAAATAGTAACACTCATTTTCATCGGAAAACTAAGCTAATTAAAATACTTTTAAATTCATAATTACTGTAATCTGAAACAATTTTTAAATTTATAGGTAAATGGTACGAATAGTATAAAAATAGCTGTTAGTTACTCTTTTGTATGTTAAAGTTTTTAAGAACACTACTTATTGCTATAATTTGTAGCACATGCAACTTTCATTGGACAAAATCCAAAATAAGGTCCTTTGTACAAAAATATAACAATTATAATTTATTGCAATGTTAACGCGTTACTAAAGTTTTTTTTTTTTTATGAATCTGTACAAGAAAAAAATAGATTAAGGAGCCTTATTTTGTCAAATTTTTTAAAAATCTGTTGTTCCCAATATTTTGTTTTCAAAGTTCTTTCTGTGTGTATTTTTTTCTAATTGGATATAAAAGAAAACTAGAAAAATCAGCTTTATTTCAACAAAAATAAAAAAATTGAAAATTTTATCAAAAACCAATACGGATTTCACGTTTCTCTCGGTGTCTACCGTTCTCTCTACTCTATGTTATCTTCCTCTTCTGAAACATCCTCTAACCATTCGACAAGTTTTTTAATCTACCAAGAAAAAACATTTACAAATTATAATTTATATAGTTATTTTTAACAAAATTTAAACTCTAGTAAACTCTCAGAAAAGCAGGCAAAACAAAATACAAATCTCTGAAAGATATTTGAAGTTTCAGCCAAACTAACCTAGTTTCAAAATTAGACAAAACTTACCTTCTTGGCAATTATAGGGAACTTTGAAGTCTTGTGTCCACCGTTCTTGTACCAATATATTATAACTTCGTCGTCGAGGATTTCCAATTCTTGATTCAACTGGTGAATAATGTCCTGCATTATAGTTATATACTGTGGTTCCTCCTCGGCAAGTTCTTCCAGTAAATTTAGTATAATGATTTGGTGTTTAAGATTTTTAACATACTTCCTAATAAAATCCTCAAAATATAATAATCCTTTGCCAACGCGCTGCATCAGCTTGTTAACAACTACTTCACTTCCACGGTCAGCTTCAGCTTTTTCAACAACGTGAAGTATCGTCTGGAGAGAAATATTTAATGTAGTTTACAAATTTCCAGAGAAAACCATGACCAATTTTTTCTTATAATTAATAGTAGCTGACAAAAGATTAAAGTTTTTATTTCTATAAACAGTACTTAAAGTTTATAAATTTTGTTAATTCCCCACTCTTGCAAAACGGGCACTGTTCTAGTTTAGTATTTGTACAAAACATTTGTTCTCGTGCACTTGAGAAAATATATAAACCATGCCTATTGGGAATGAAAAACTATCACTAGCTAATTTCCATTTAGCTGACTCGTTGCAAAGAATATTAAAAGAGTCAAGCGAACTTTAACTAAAAAGTGCGCAGACTTTTTTTCGACTTAATTATCAATTAAATTTCTGATTTCTTGCCCAAAACATCCGACTTCTGTAAATCTACACTCTTATTCGCTCTAACGTTTTCGACTGAAAGGACTGGTAAAATGTAAATATTCACTTAGTTTTCATTTTCTACAGTAAACACTTTGCTAAGCTTTGAAAAATTCTGTTTTCATAACCTCAACCTAATAAAAACAGTTTACTAAAAAGAAAAAAAGGAAAAAAAATTGTCCGATCCAGTCATCCTCCCAAATTCTTAATATATTTCAAACAAAATCAGTCAATCCAATGACCAATTAAAGTTCAGTATTAAACGTATTTTTGTACCTGTCAGACATAAGATTTTATTTACTTGATAAATTTATTTTTAATTATTTATTAATAAATTTTATTTATCTCGTTTTTACATTCAATTATAAAATAATAATCAAATTTATCAACTTATTAAATTTTATTTTTATTATTTGTTACTGGTTTTTATAAGTATTGCAGGAGTATGAAGAAGCTTTATGTAAATTTAATGAAGATAAAAGAGTCACTATTTTCACTCATAGCTATCTGGGCTTAGAATAACTTTAAATATCTCGAGGAAATATTATTGACCTGGGAAGATAGTGTGGGAAATCCTGATTTTTTCCCCGACTTTAGTTTTTATTGTGTTGGGAGAAGTCAGCCTAGAGGGTAGAATTATATAACCCCTTAATACCAGACAAGGGACCAAGAAGAATACAGGTTTTCTGTGTAAGTGAAAGTAATTACTTTGCTGTATTTCCGATTGTAAAATTTATTAAATTGACCTGGTTAGAAGGAATCAATAGTAAATTATTTTTAGTTATTACTTTTTTAGTAGTAATTACTTTAATCCTCCTCCGCCTTTAGCCTAGGCTATTCAGACTGATAGAAATTATAATTTCGTTACAAAAATCAACGTCGTAAAACCTAGCAGCTGACCTTAAGGTCTATTTCAAAACAAGACCAAACAAGTTGATAGGATTTCAAGCGTCGGAAAATACGACTGTCAAAATGCCAAATAATTTACAACTTACTTTCACCATAACTCGTAAAACATTCTCCTCTGAAATATCATATGTATGAAAAGAAGAATGTAATTCCAGAATGATAGGTCTGAGACTAGATCCATCTTTGTAGGCACTTGATAACGTATCCATCACTTTTTTCCCGAATTCTGAAAAATAATAATTCTAGTTTATAAAATTTTAAGCTTTTTTTCCGTAAATACTATCTGAAAAGACTTCAAATAAAAGATTACCTTTCTCTTTATCTTCATCGGAAGAAAAATCTAAAGCAAGATGTGGTTCCAACTCTTCTATGTCGTCAAACTTGTTGTCTGTGATAATAGGAAGACATTCCCGAACCTGGGGATATTCCCCCCACTTTAAATCTTCGAATCCAAAACCATCAAGATCTTTTTGTGGTTTAATTCCGTCGTCCACGGTCACTTCAAAAGCTTGTCCTTTGCTGCCAGGTATAAATGGCATAAAAAATTCTTCCTTTTTACACTCAACTTCAGGAGGACGGCAAACTAGCCTCCTATATGGATAGACTTTTACACTTGGCCCAAGCTTCGTATTTGGTCCCATAATAACTCCATAATCTAAATTAACACCAGGAAACAATTTCACGTTATTGCCAAGAAAACAGTTTTTAACGACGCATCCATTCTGGAAACAAAACAGTAAAACTAAGCTAATAGAAACTAACATTAAATATCCTAACTTAGAGAGTTAAAATTTTAAAAAATAATGAAATACACTTACGCCAATAGTTACATCATCCATCAGGAAAGAATCACTGATAGTGACATCTCCTCTGATAATGCAACGTTCGCCTACCACAGTATTGTTCATTTTGCATTCCTTATCAATTTCCGATTCTGCTCCGATAACGTTTTCACTCCCAATAAAATTTCTGGAATTGAATTATGAAAATTTCTGAAAACTATGAGCATCTATCGCAATAAGGTTTAATTTTTGAAAACAATTTAGGACTGTATGAAAGAATTTTCAAATTCCTTAAAATATGAAATTTAGAAATAGTTTCCATATAGCACAACAAATCCTACTACCATCATTACATCTAATCAAACATATATAAAATGGTATCGAGGTTATCCAAACAGTTCAAAAATCACATTTCATCCTTAAAAGTTAAAAACCAATTGGAGAAACTAGTGAAGATACATTAACATAAAATTCATAAAAATACCACAATAAAACCTTTCCCGCTATTATATATGTTAATTTTTCCTTTTCATAAACAAGCTTGAATTCAATAAAATTCAGATATTTATACATCCCGATGGCATAAATGACTTCTTACTTGTAAAATATTGCAGACTCAGCATAATAGATGCTATGTGCTTCATCATATTTGTACCAAATCCTTCCAGTTAAAAGATTTCTTTCGGGAACAAGTGGAAAAAGCAACCTCTTCACAAGTAGTTTACTAAAAATTCAGGGATAATTTTAGAAATTCATTGCGGTGAATGGTTTAGAAAACTATATTTTAGTAATTTAAGAGCTACTAACCATTTTAATATAGTTTCTTGTACAAATACAAAATAACCATCTTATTGTAAATAAAACCTTCCTAATTTAATTTCTATCAAAAATCAAATATTTAATAGTTTTAAAGTAATTTCAGTTATCTTACCTAAGCTCCTCTAACGCCCTAAACGAAGAGATTTGAAGCATAAAACCTTTCTTGGCAATATAAGCTTTGAGGTAATATTTTAAATCCAGTTCATAATGTAGCACACTTTGAATGATACTGTCCCTTGTATCATAATCAAGGTTGCCTAAACACAGTACAGGAACTTTCTCTGAACAAATTAATAAATTTGTATCTTCGACCGGCCAAATACGAACTGTCGGACTTGAACAAAATAATCTCTATACAGGATAAAAATACAAAAGTTATAATAACTGAAATAAACTAAGGAGAGAAATATAAAAATCAAAACTAAAAATAAAAAACTAGGGAAAATGCGGCGAAGAATATAACTTGAAGAGAAAACTATAATAAGCTTTGAAAAGCTTGGATGGTCTATATTCTTAAAGTTACATTTAGATACTATGGAAAAATTACTTGCTAAAGATTTTAGATGACTTGTATAGTGTGGATTGAAAAATTGTTAATTTAAAATTTTTTCAGTAAGAATGAGGTTTCAAAATATATATAAATATATATAAATATATATATATATATATATATATATATATATATATATATATATATATATATATATATATATATATATATATATATATATATATATATATATATATATATATATATATATATATATATATATATATATATATATATATATATATATATATATATATATATATATATATATATATATATATATATATATATATATATATATATATATATATATATAAACTTTCAGAACTTACAGAGGGTAATCTCTGTTTTGCTGGTTTCACAGGTTGGTAATGGTCTAGAATTTTGGAAGTGACACTGTTTACGAGTATATGAGCAATCCTTACATTATCTAAGTTTCTTGGTTTGATTCCAGGAAGGCCAATACGCTTTTGATACAGGCAAGTCATTATACAATTGGGATCTTCTTCAACGGATGCTCTATAATAATTAAATATTTATCCTTAAAAAGCTAACCTTGGAAAATGGGGCCCTGTCAACAAAAAAACAAGGGAAAAAAACAAGGAAAAAAAAACAAGGGAAAAAAAACAAGGGAAAAAAACAAGGGGAAAAAACAAGGGGAAAAGAAAAGGGGAAAAGAAAAGGGGAAAAGAAAAGGGGAAGACCAATTGAGCTTCACTTTTTGTTTACAGTAAAAAATTCTTCCCATAATTTCGAAAATATTTACAGTGAAAAAAATTCTTATCGAAATAATTTACTGAACTTTGAATCTGATTTAAGAATTAAAAGCTAATACCTAATTACAATTAAAAAAAAAATTAATTACTTATGTCTTCGGAGAACCTTGTGTAAATTAATATTCCCTACAACAAATCCATTTAAAAGAATAAAATCATTTTTCAGAAGAGATTTGTTGTATAAATCTCTCAGGGCATCTCCTAATGACGAACTTGGGTCAGAACCTATGACCGTAAGTTTCATTCGATCACCATTTCCAGAACTCCACTTTCTGTAAGAAAATAAATCACAGAATAAATGTTAAATCTTTTAGGTATTTTTATGAATATTATACTTGTTAATACTTTTATTAGACCAGTTATCCCCAAACTTCATACTTAATATGGTTTGGTTAGTAATCAACTAAAAATACTTGTATTACAATATATATATATATATATATATATATATATATATATATATATATATATATATATATATATATATATATATATATATATATATATATATATATATATATATATATATATATATATATATATATATATATATATATATATATATATATATATATATATATATATATATATAACTATTTCCAGCCACTATAATCTTTAACTTACCAAAGATGTTATTATCTTGAGAAAAGAAAACACTTTTCATTACTAAATAAAAATACAAATAAGACTTTTTAAGAGTAAAAAAATCTTACGATTATTTTATAACATTGACACTAGAAGATATGAAAATTAACTTAACAGCAAATTTTCATTTACGAAATAGAATCAAACAACATTTGTCTTCAAGTAAAAAAGAATGTCAGCTGACTAAGGAAACAATTTCCTCCAATTGCTAATTTTTAAATTTTTTTTTTAAAAGTCAAAGTAATTGATTCCAACAAATTCACAAAATATCATTTCTGAACCTTGAAATTTATATATCAATCTGATATTTTAAAAAGTTACTTTCCTTGTTTTCTAAAATCAATCTTCCTCAATATATGTTAACATAACTGCTACAGTATACCACTGTACAATTACTATCTACTTCCCTTTACCTTAGTTTGCTAGTTTTGTTGAAAGTTTTAAAATTAAATACAATGATAAATGCCACATAAGACGAGAAATAGAAGTTGTTAGTTGTTATTAGAAATTGATAAGGAGGAAATCTGATATTTGTAAGAGAAAAGAATCTAAGTAAAATTTTATTGAAATGCAGAAAAATAACGGAAAATCGAATTTTGTCATTTCATGAATGTTTTTATTCTTATGGAGATGCACCAAGATAAATTAGTTACCTACTTAAGACTTAAAAACTTACTCGCAATATTCCGTGATATCTTCTGCATCTTTCTGATTACAATAAATAATGGTTTCATCCACTTTATTACGTCTAAGCCACTCAATTGAATAGAATATCAAAGGATTATTAACCACAGGTAGGAGTGCCTGTAAGGCAAAATATTTTTGAACATATACCCACAGCTGCACTTACAAAAAAAAAAATATTTTTAAGCCTTAACTCTTAAATTCTCATATCACTATCTCAGTTAAGACTCAGTAGCCTGTTACTTATAATGCTAAACCAGTTACATTTACTTCTCTAAGTCCTTTTTTCTCCCAAATCACACTTCTTTCTTGCCCTGTAAGTCCTCTATGTCCTCGACAAGGTCACTGGTATCTTTAAAATACAAATTTATAAATTTAAATGTGGTTTGCGAGGTTGCTAGTAGTAGTTAAAGAAACGTTTGAAAAAGCGTGTATAACAGAATCTTTTAATATTTAACTTAAGGAACATTAGAAACTCAAACTGGCATTGGAGGGTAGTTTCTTTTGGCCAAAAGGCTCTTTCTCATAGAGCGGGCTCACAGAGCAGCTGGAAGGGATTGGCTTGTTATATATTTGGCAACATTTCCATGAGGACAGTCTCACGGTAGGAGACCAAATCCAAGGATTGTCCTTTTTCCAGATATTTTCTGACCAAGCCCTAACAATAGTCAGATGAAAAATACTTTATTTTTCTGTCAGCTTGTAACTGCTGATGTGCTTCTAGGAGTGCTTCAACAATCAAAAAATGTATAATCTTTTTTGCATTTCACTAGTGCTGCTATTGCAACTGGTGTAGTTGGACTAATTTCTCATGAGACTTACTACATAATATAGTAGACAAAAATAGCTTCAGTTACTAAGCCTGTTACAGTTTCACAAATTTAAAAAAAATAAATTGATATATATATATATATATATATATATATATATATATATATATATATATATATATATATATATATATATATATATATATATATATATATATATATATATATATATATATATATATATATATAGTGAACTAGAACCCTGAAAATTAGAATTGTAGTCTTGAATTGACAAAAACTGGATTGAGGTCAAACTCCTTAGGTTAATTTTAGGGTAGAGTCATAATTGGTTAATATGAGGACCAACCCTATGAATAAAGACGTTTTTGAATTGGCATTACTTACCAATGGAGTGTCTTCTGTTGCTGGATAAAAGTTATCACCAAGAGTACCCACTGCCATAATTACAGCAACCAGCCTGTCCTTTTTATCTCCTTTCTTCATTTCTGTATCTTTTGAGCTCATTTTATATTTATGAAAACATTAAATCTGAAATTTAAATTTTTTTTTTAATACAGTAGTATATTGGCTAATAAATGAAAATTGAAAGTATTAGTTTCCAAGAATTTTGAAAATTTATGCTACAGAAATCTGCAGTTTTAGTCTTATAATTATAAAATTAAACCAATGAAAATAAAATTTATATGTATAATAATTATTGTAGATAGATGGATTTAACGAAGAGATAATGTAGGGAGACTTTTTTTTAAAGAAAAAAATTGGGGAATAAAACAGGAATGGAAAAAAGCTAAAATAAATTACACATTAAATAGTGGTTGAAATATTTGAAATCTTTTTGTGGATTGTTTATTAGATAATTTTCAAGGACTTTTTACAAGAGATACTGGTTAATAATTATTAGTAATTATTGGCTAGTAATATTAGAGGTGAAGAACACTTAATAAATGAAGATCAAATATAGTTAAGTAACTTAAATGTCAATTATGAACTACCATTTTTAGGAACATAGGAAAATAGAGACAGTTAGAAGCCACAAGGACCTATCAAGACTGTCTCAGTCCAAACAAGTAATAACAATAACAATACTAATACATGCACGAAAGATAGGTCTATCCCATCCCTAGTTATCAGTACATTCATGCAAAGATTAAAGTAAAACTAAGCCCAATTATACATGCAATATTCAATGAACCATCAACTACAAAAAAAACTGCCATTAGGCTTAGTCATAGGTTAATCTGTTGATCTAAAAATTCATATATACTCTAACTTCAACACTTCTAAAAACCAACTGCTTAGCTTGCCCAATACCTTTTAATAGTTACCTCATGACAGCTAATAGTAATATTTAACTAAAAACTTAACACTTCTAATGATAGTTTACTATTCATTAAATAAATCACCACATAGCTATACTTTACTTCCTAATAACAGGCCTACCATTAGTCACTTTTAAATTCTAAAATTTGCCTACTTGCACCTATATTCAAATAATCTTTTCTTAAAATATTCTATAATTACTTTTACCCTTTAGGTCTATATCAATACTTCTATAATTGGAAAGTAATAATACTAAACAATAAGAAAAAAACATCTAAAACAATTATAGAATTCTAAGTTTAAAAAAAAAAAAAAAAATTACACATATCATTACTTAAAATTACACTTAACTTGCAGAAAAATCAAACTGAAAGTTAAATTTTGTTTGTTGTTCTAACCCCAAACTTTGCTTGGGTTGGTTGGGCATATTTATCATATACTTATTTGAATTGGGAGGTTCTTTCAAATATATTTATTATTAGTATATTATTATTAATATTAGGTAAGGCTGATTTTCTTTAATTCCAAATATAGATTATTTTGTGCGTTTTTTTTTTTTTTAGTTTAATTTTTATTTTAAAATTTTACTGGATATTGAATACTCCGACATGATACGATCATGTTCGAAAATTCTGGGCAACTAGGATAACAAATATAATCCAACCCTACAATTTTCATCTCCTAAATCTTATCAGCTCCAGGACCAGCATTGAAAGCCGTCATGCTTAGAAGCATAAGCTTCAAGAGATTATTAATTATAAGAAAGAATTTAGAGACCCCGTGTGGCTTCTAACTGTCTATATTTTTTTAATGTTCTAATACATTTAAAGTGTATGATTTTTGTTTGAATAAATTCTATAACTGATAAAATAATTAAAGATTATATATATATATATATATATATATATATATATATATATATATATATATATATATATATATATATATATATATATATATATATATATATATATATATATATATATATATATATATATATATATATATATATATATATATATAAATATATATATATATATATATAACTGCAATTTTCATTATACAGAATTATTTTTATAGTAGTATTTTTTTTTTTAAATATATACTTAAATAAATATAGTATGAATAAAATTTGCGTTCTTTTACCTACATTTTGATCATTAAAATTTTTTTTTTTAGCAGAGTTACCATTACATATGTTTGTAATTCAAAGAAAACTGCTCAGTTTTCGGAATAACGACTTCGTTTCAAAGTATGTATTCTGTAATTATTGTATTATTACAATCATTGTGTTTATTAACGTTTTATAATAATTGTAAATAAAAAACGCTAAGAAATTACAACAGCAACGAAATAATGTAGCATTTCTAAATTAACCAAAGTCATTTATGAGTTTAGTATGAAAAATATAACTCTTCCTTTCATAGGGCCACTCGCGGAAGGTCCAAACTTAAAATATATGTAATGAATAGAGACACAATAGACATCACAAAGAGCGTGAGTGCATATGTTATGAAACTAAAAAAAGTTATTGGGCACCGTATAGCAGGCCCTGAAAATACAAAAGTGAAAAAAAATTTTTTTTTGGACAATTAATTTTGAATTTACAACAAATATTTGTATTTTCTTTAAAAAGTGTGAAATATATGAAAAAGTTATTTTCAATTAAGAAATTTGTTTCAAATAAAAACTGGTGGGGCCCGGCCCCTGTGACCCTTAATGACAAGTCACCCCCGTATATATAAAGGTTCTTATTGGTTGTTATAGAAATTCCGATAGGTGTAACATTCGAGCACCTCTTACGTTAAATTTTATTATATTCATAAGCTATTTGCTTATAAGACCCATACCATTACCAATAAGATTTTCGCCTGTCGAAAAACCTATGTGGCCTACATTGTTTCAATTGGTGGACATAAGGCCCTATAAAACCTACAACAAGACCTACAGACTTTTTTTTATGGATTTGAAAAAAAAAAAAAACTGCAAAACATCTAAAATTGTACACTTCCTAGGTATTCTCTAGCTTGCCATCCTGTCAGTATTCGATTGAACAAGTTTTAGTTGTGCAAGTATAGTTTATGACGAAAAGGAGCAAGAGAAAATCCCATTTTTAATATATAGCCGGCTTCTAAAACTACCAGTTTAAACCGCCATTTTCAAATGAGGACATGTTGGAGATATGGCTGATAGGTACTCTCTCTTCACTTCGCATTCTGGTAACACTAAGCTACCCTGTCCCCTTTCCACACTCTAAGTCCTCTACTCCCGATATTAAAAAATTATAGAACCTTTTGCTTGACAAAGGTATTTTAAATATCTAGCGTTTTCTTGTTTTAAAATTGTATTTTAATAGATGTTGCGAAATCTAAAAGTCAAGAATACTTTTACAAGTTGGAGATAAAATTACTTCAGAGATCATGGACAGAAAAATCAATTTTACTATTTCTAAGTCATGATCCCTTCTCCACAAGAAAAAAACATTTTATCCGACAGTGGACCTAACTGAAAGTAGCTCAATTTGTACCTACACGTATGTGTATGTGGAAAGAAAAAAAAATCAATAATAATTACTGCATTTAAAAGTAAAAAATTAAAAAACATACGGTACATAGTAATTTTTATACAAATGCATTTGAGTGAAGAACACACAAAAGGTACACAGTAATTTATGGTATCTGGGCCCAACAAACTCCGAAAGTTTCCTACACCTGACTGAAGCGAAAATTAAAGAATAAAATTTGTAGATGTAAATCTTTCGCTTTGGTGCTAGGTTTAAAGATTTCTATAGGCGGATTTAAAGATTTGAGTTGGTAGAACACTTTGTTTAAATAATCTTCAAGATCTGTAAAGAATATTTTACCATCGAAAGCTCCCGTTGTCCCTATTTAAAATAGATTAAAAAAGCATTTTTAATTTATATATTTTTCCTATTTTACAAATTAGCAGCAGAGGCTTATATGTTTAACCTACTGGAAACAAGAAATATTCTAGGAAAATTAAATTTATTACGCAAAAAAAATTAAAAAATTCGTAATTATTTTTTTTTTCTTCTAGTCATCCTCATCTTCATCCTCATCGCTTTCATCTTCCTCTTCCTCTGCAACTTCTAGCCACTCAACAAATTTTTTAATCTGGAAAATCAAAAATAAAAATAAAAAGTTACCTTTAGAAATCGATCCCAAACGAAGAAGTATTCATCTTATTCTCCAAATATATTGCAAATTTATTACATAATTTTAAAATTGAGTAAAAAACTAACCTTCTCAGCAATCAAAGAGAACTTCGGAGTCTTATGACCACCTTTATTATACCATTTTATTACAACTTCGTCATCGATGACTTCCAATTCTTGATTCAAGTGATAAAAAATGAGTTGTATCAAAACTAGAAACCGTTCCTCCTCGTTAACAAGACTTTCCAGTAAATTTAGAACAATAATTTGGTGTTTAATTTCTGTGACGTATTCACTTATAAGATTTTGAAAATGATTTAATCCTTTTCTTACGCTCTGCCATAACTTGTCACCAGTAAGATTCTTTTTACCTTCAGACTTTTCAACAACGTGAAGCAAAGACTAGAGAAAATAAAAAGATATATTAATTCTTAACTTAGATAAACATGAAAAAAAGGAACAGACTACTGTTCTACTGTTATTGTTAATATTAGTCACAAGATAAAAATAATTTAAAGGGAGGGAGGGGGGAAAGCTTTACTTTTCAATAACTTTAAATATTTATTTGGTAATTGTAATATTTAGTGACATACACAGAAAATTATTAATATCAGGTTTTAAAATTAACCACTAATCAACTAGTTTCAGAATTATCGGCATTCACTTTAAATGAAACTAAAAAAAAAAGGGTTTGTATTTTAAACGCAAAATTAAACTTCCTAGAAAGCAAGAACAAAAGTTATAAAGACCTAAAGGTTTCATAAGTACAACCAATCACTCGATACTGATAGAAACCTTTCTTAAATCACAAAAGGTTAAAACATATATCAACATTAATGCTGCTCCTCTAAGGCAAGAATTACAAGTTCGGTTATTTTTGTGATACTTAAATGAGAGGTTGATTTCTTTCCCATAACAAGTGAGAGACTTTAAGGAATAGATTCCCTCTCCATATACAATGTCAGTTAATAAACTTTAAAACGCAATGCTAGTTAATAAAATGAGAGTAGGAATGGAGAAAAATAAACGTGCGTTTTTCCACGTAACCAAAGGATTCAAAATGTGTATAGAAGTTTGGTTTATAATCCAATGACAGTCTATGTACTGCGGTAACTTATGAAACCTAATAGAACTTTTGCTGTAAAGATGAAAACTAAGTATTCCCTTCGTTTCTATTTACTGAGTATGTACTACAAAAGGAAAATGAAAGCAATACCTTCGTTCTTTAAATGAAAACCTATGTATCTCAAAGTTGAAAGTAAGCATAATCATTTTTTTTTATATTAAATGAAAACCTATGTACTGGAAAGGTGAAACGTATAAAAAAAAAAAAAAACCTTCCTTTAAATTTAACAAGAATTTTTAACTGTAAAGGTGAAATGTAAACGTACTCTTCGTTTTTATTATCTTATAAACACTTCTTACAATAAACTATTTTGCCAATTTTCAAAAATGTGTATTACAACTAAAACTAAATGACAAACACGAAATAAAAATAAAATAAAAAATAAAAACTCACTTTTATAATAACTCTTAAAACATTCTCCCAGGAAACATTATAGGCATGCCTAGAAGAATTCAATTCCAACTTGACAGATCCAAGTCTTGATTCATCTCTGTAGGCATTTAATAATGAATCCATCACTTCAGTTTCAAATTCTGAAAAGGAAAACAAAAATTCTGCGTATTTTCTAAAAAAAAATTACAAATTTTGAAGTAACAATAATAAGGTTATAATAAATAAATAAAAATCTGAAAACTGTTCGAAGGAGTAATACCTTTTTCTCTTTCTTCATCAGATGAAAAACCTAAGTCAAGATTTTCCATATCTACATTCACAGAGTCTTCACTGTCTGATAAAATAGGAAGGCTGTTCACAACCGGAGGATGCTCCCCCCATTTTAAATCCTGGAATCCGTAAGCCCTAAGACCTGTCTGTTCTTCTGTTTCGTCATCGACAGTAACTTCAAAGGCTCGTCCATCTTTTCCACACATCAAAGGTTCTAAATCTTGAGATACAACTTCAGGAGGATTACAAACTAATCTCTTATAACGATCGACTTTCACATTTGGTCCTAGTTTTGTATTTGGTCCAAGTACGACTCCAGGTTCTAAATGAACACCCGGTAACAATTTTACATTACTCCCGAGAAAACAATTATCAATGATACATCCATTCTAGAAAAACATTAAGACAAAGCTGAAGGTAATAGAGACATTAGGTATTCCAATTTATTAAGTTAATATTGAAATAACAATAATATAATAATAATAATTACTTACACCAATAGTTACATTATCCATTAGGAAGGAGTCGTTGATGGTGACATTCCCTCTGATGACGCAATGTTTGCCTACCACAGTATTCTTCATTTTACATCGTTGATCAATTTCAGAGCCTGCATCGATAACGTTTTCGTCTCCAAGGACTTTACTGAAATCAAAAATATGTCATTAATTGTAACAGACTCATTTCGGTAGCTGTGATATTATGTTTAATTAATAATAATTTTGTTTCAATCTAATTTAGGGCTATACGTCAATAAAAGAATTTTCAAATCTCTTAAAAACATGCGACGAGCATTACGTCCTGTAATATTTATAATCATTCATAAAAAGATAACTCAGTTGTAATATTCATAAATTTCGACTGTAAAACTTTCTTACCTGTGAAATTTTGCAGACTCATCATAATAATTACCATGCATTTCATCGTATCGGTATCTGATTCTCCGAGTCGAAAGACTTCTTTCGGGAACAAGGGGACTAAACCACCTCTTGGCAAGACATTTACTGAAAATTCAGGATTAATTATTAATAACCACCATTAAGTATTTTTTATATGCATAAATATAAGTAATATTAGGTATTCATAACAATGAATAGCTTGAAATATATTAGTAAGAGGTACTAACTACTAGAATAAAATTCTTACAAAATTTAATACAAAATAATAAAAAAAAAAAAAAAAAAAAAAAAAAAAAATAATGTTATATATATATATATATATATATATATATATATATATATAATATATATATATATATATATATATATATATATATATATATATATATATATATATATATATATATATATATATATATATATATATATATATATATATATATATATATATATATATATATATATATATATATATATATATATATATATATATATATATATATATATATATATATATAAATTATGAAGCATAATGCTAATAACGTAGGAAGCAACATAATGCATAAATATTATAAACTTTAATAATCAACATGATAAATAGACGTTTCGGATTTATATAAATCCATTTTCAATATTTTCTGCAAGAAAATGGATTTATTATAAAATCCGAAACGTCTATTTATCATGATTATTAAAGTTTATAATTTTTATGCATTATGTTGCTTCCTACGTTATTAGCATTATGCTTCATAATTCGTATAAGGTTCCCTAGGAACAAATCTTTAGCATATATATATATATATATATATATATATATATATATATATATATATATATATATATATATATATATATATATATATATATATATATATATATATATATATATATATATATATATATATATATATATATATATATATATATATATATATATATATATATATATATATACCTGAGCTCTTCAAAAGCCCTAAATGAAGAGACTAGCAGCATATGACCTATTTTTGTAACATGGACTCTAAGAGAATAGTTTAGAAGCTCTTCCTGCTCTAACACTCCTTGAATAAGACTGTCCCTTGTACCATAATCAAAATTATCTGAATACAGCATGGGAACTTTTTCTGTGCAAATTGATACATGAGGATCTTCAACCGACCAAATACGAATTTTCGGATTTGAAGCAAATAAAATCTATAAAATAATAGAAATGTAAAAAGTAAAAGTGAAAATGATTATTAAAAGTAAAAAGATGTGTCGAAAAGAATAATAAAAATCTGAAAAAACAAGAAACTTTGTAAAATATATATTGTACTGTCAAAACAAAGATAAAAGGATAACATAAAATTTTATAGGAGTTACAAGGATGGAGTAAGGAAAAAGCAAAACAGTGCAATAATTGGCAGAGTAAGGTTGTCAGGTGATCAATATTCTTAAGGTTAGATGATGATATGGAAAATTGTAATTTTTTTTCTCCCACTCCATCTATCACCAACTCATCTATGCCTAAAATAATTCTCTTTTAAAGATGTTATTTCTGCCCTCTCAGAGCTAAAAACTAAGAAGTTCGGTCCTGATAATATTCCACCTGTGGATCTCAAAACTTGTGTTTCTTGAGATTGCACCCTTTCTTGGTAAGACGTTTTGCCTCTGCTGATCAACTTCAACTTTTCCCACCTGTTGGAAGCGTGCAATCGCTTAGCTTATGCTGAGGAAGAGGGACTCTTCTCAATCCTAAACCGATCGTTCCTATCTCTTTAACCTTTGTTGATCCTGAAGTTTTCGAATCTATCCTTAATAGGAAGATTTGGAAAAATCTTAGATCTTCTTAACTTATCTCAGATCGGCAGTATGGTTTTCGCGAAGGACGATCGACTAGTGATTTTATTTTCTCTCTGACTCCTTGTTGTTTTCTTACGAATCTTTAGTGGTGGCTCTAGACATTTCGAAATTATTCGATTGAATCTAGCACAAAGCTTTGACTTTTAAACGTACCTCTTTCGGTATTAACCCTTCTCTGACATCTTTTCCAGTAGTTAAAAAGCTGATGTTTTAGATGTCAACATTCATTCCTCTTCAAATCTGTCTTATATTAGGAATCTGTCCTATCACTAACTTTTTCAATACCTTGGAAACACAGTTGCTTTATCAATCTACTCGTCATAATTTTCCATAAAAGTAAAATCTTGAAAACACACAACTCAAACCTCATCCTGTTTTAATGTTCTTGGGGTTTCTTTCTTGAAAGGATCACATTAGCTCTTTATTAACATAATTCTAAGAGGTCCGGTATTCTGAGACGCCTTGGGAATTTTTTTACCACCCCAGCTGCTGGCTTTGAATAGGAGCGTTGTTAACCCTTGTATGGAGTATGCATCATAAATCTTTTACACACAATTCTCTCTTGAAAAAGTGGAATCTAGGACTTTTAACTTGTCAACACTAATGGTAACACTAATTTTTCCAATCTCTTTCTAGTTGTCGAATTGTTGCATCGTTCTGCATATACATCAATACTACATTGGACACTACCCTCCTGAATTCTCCATTTGTATACCTCCTCCTTTGAGGGGCTCGTGTAACTTGTCTTTCTACGCAGTTTCACACTTTCTCTGCTCAACTCTGACCACATATTTAACTCCTTTGCTCAATCTTACATGTATTCCACAGGTAAAATCTGGGGTACATTTTCTTTATCTATTTTTCCAACGTCCTTTAACTTGCAAACTCTCAAACGTCGTGTATTGGGGCATGTTGGCCTTTGATTTGGTCTTGGTTTCCAGTCTTTTCCACAGCCCTACTGGAATTTCGTAGCCCTATAGCCTTTGCCTAGCAGAGAAAAAAAAAGAAATTATATATATATATATATAATATATATATATATATATATATATATATATATATATATATATATAATATATATATATATATATATATATATATATATATATATATATATATATATATATATATATATATATATATATATATATAGTTACAATACATATGATAAATACAATAAATTTTCAAAACTTACAGTGGGCAATTTTAATTTTGAGGGATTCATCGGGCGAAAATGTTTTAGAATTCTGAGAGTGGTGCTATTTAAGGCTAAATGACTTATCCTTATATTGTCCATGCTTCTTGGTTTGATTCCGGAAAACCCATTAGGCCTTCGATACACACACGTCATTATACAGGTTGGGTCTTGTTTAACTGCTCTCCTAAAAGTAAAATAATTATATCTTATCTGTAAAAGTCTGCCCTTGGGAAGAAAACTGCACTCTATTAACATTATAGCAAAATGTGTGTGTGTGTGTGTGTGTGTGTGTGTGTGTGTGTGATGGAGAGTTGGAGAGAACTTGAAGAAGAATTCACCTCTTACACACTTAATAAAATATAAGAAATATTTATGATGTAAAAATATCACTTAATGTTGTAAATACCACCAAACTTTTGGTTATATAATATATATATATATATATATATATATATATATATATATATATATATATATATATATATATATATATATATATATATAATATATATATATAATATATATATATATATATATATATATATATATATATATATATATATATATATATATATATATATATATATAATATATATATATATATATATATATATATATATATATATATATATATATATATATATATATTTCCAATTTTTCAAATCATTAAAACGAAAAAAAAGTATGCTTACTTGTGCATAAAGACAGCCTCTCGTAAATTAGCATTTCCTACAACAAATCCATCTAAGATAATAAAATCCTTTTTAAGGAGAGATTTGCTGTATAAATCCCTCATAGCATCTCCTAAGGACGAGCAGGAGTCAGAAGCTACTACCATAAGTTTCATTCGATTACCGTATACAGAACTCCACTTACTGTAACAATATTAAAAGCTAAAACAGCAATTTAAATCGCTTCAATACTAAGATTAATAAACATTGTATAACATGAATGCTAAAAAAATTTAAGTCTTAAAATTCATAAAAAGAAAATGTGGATAATATACTGGGTTATATTAAAGTAAAATTCACAACCTTATTCATATTATGGGATTTAAAAAATGTATTTTTTACCATTCATAACATATGCCTACTTTAAAATTAATATTTTTTGAAATAAAAAATTAAATGTAAAAATTTTTTTTTAAAGATATTTCAATAAAACTTAAGGCTTAAAATTAACAGAAAATCAAGAAGTGATTTTTAACTATATAATTTTAACTAACATAGGACTAACACACTGTAATTTTAACTAGAGGTAAAGTATTCAAAAAACTTTTTTTAACCAAATTAGTTAAGAAAATAAACAATATGTGATGATTGATTCTTACACTTTTACAATATATTACGGTGTGTGTATGTGTGCACATACGAGTGTTTTACATAATTTATACAAACTTGCTTATCTAAATTTAATTTTTTTTTTTTTTTAGTTTGTTTTTAAAGTTCAAAAATTTTATAAATTTCTTATAAAAACCTCAATACTAAACTAAAAGAATTTCCAAAAAATTAAAGTTTTTCTAGCCAGATAAGAATCAACTTATATCACTAATAATAATAATAATAATAATAATAATAATAATAATAATAATAATAATAATAATAATAATAATAATAATAATAATAATGAGGGCTAATCTTTTAGATTTTTAAAAACAATTCCCTTTTTTGTGTTCTATAATCAATTTCTCTACCATTGACGTAACAATAGTTACAATAGATATTATACTTACAATTACTATCACTCTTTTGGTATATTGAGTAGAGATAATAGTACCTTTAATTAAAAATGATTTAACCAAGGAAACATTAAGGTGTAAAGAAAAATATTGGGAACGAAGACAAGAAGCAGAAAAGAAATAGGTAGGTAAACCAACTACTTTTGGTACAGAAAAATGAAAATATGTAGAAAAGATGGTTAAGTGGACATCTGCTGACTGCCACCAATTTAAGTAGTTGTAACGTTCGTATTTACAAGATAAATATATATATATATATATAATATATATATATATATTATATATATATATATATATATATATATATATAATATATATATATATATATATGATAATAGAAACTTGCAATGACTTTGATAACTTCAGCATCTTTCTGATTACAATAAATAATTGTATCAACTTTATTTCGATTAAGCCATTCAAATGAAAAAATATCAATGGGTTATTAACCAGAGAAGAAGCGCCTAAAATAAAATGGTATTTGAAAGGGTTGCATGGTTTTAACCAGAGTTTAAACCAATTGTTTTTTTTTTTAAACCAACTGAAAAAAAACCATGGTTTTTTTTGTTTAAAAATTTTTTTTTTTATTTTATTAATGAATTTATATAAAGCTATATAAATACTATATATATATATATATATATATATAATATAATATAATATATATATATATATATATATATATATATATATATATATATATATATATATATATATATATATATATATATATATAATATATATATATATATATATATATATATATATATATATAATATATATATATATATATATATATAATATATATATATATATATATATATATATATATATATATATAATATATATATATATATATATATAATATTTTAAAATTCTTTCAATAACACATTTCTGCAAAAAAAATATGTAGCACTTTTTAAATCCCCCTATATCTCCCCTACCCTTTCCCCTTCCTCCCTCTACCTATATCTCACACTCTACCCACCATTATTCTCATCCATTCTACACAATGCCAAACAATCTTAAACACCACTACTCCACAATCTCTCTTATTCTTTTTGATCTACCCTCCTTAACCCACACATAGCCCTCAACACTTCTAATCTTTTCCTATCTGAGCACATCACCCATAAACATGACTCATACTCTCAACATAGGAAATACTTCCCTGTCCCCCCAATCATCAACCAATTTCCCCACCTACAATTTCTTTGACAAAGTTTCAACCCAATCCTCATCACTTTGATGAGTTTACCCTTAAAGACACACATTCCCCAAAAACTTTCACCAAACAAAAAAGCAACTAACATCGCATCATCCGCAACAACAATACATTTACCTCCCAATCTACTTTCAACCTAATACCTCTTTCGTAAACAAGATAACACACCCCTCTCACTCCCGTTAAAATCCCTCTTTCTTATAGAACCTCAAACAATTTCCTCCTACAAACTCTATCATGCGCTTTTCCAAATCCATAAAGCATACATACCCCACTCTATCTTTCTCACTCAAATACTTGCAGAAAGCCTCCTTTTTTCGTTTTAACCATATTCTCCAACTCTTCATCCACATACTACCCTTTCTTCTACCATTACCTATTTTTTTTATCCACACACTCTTCTCGCAATACAAAATGCTCCCTTATATTCTTCCTCCACCCCTTCCAATATCCCATTTCCCTTATCCCTCTTGTGTATTACCTTCTCTACTCCTATAACCTCTATACTATATATATATATATAAAATATATATATTTGAACAAGTGATATATTATATATATATATATATATATATATATATATATATATATATATATATATATATATATATATATATATATATATATATATATATATATATTAAAAATTTAATTATTTTTTAAAAAAAAACATTAAAAAAACTAACTTGCAATGACTTCTGATAACTTCAGCATCTTTCTGATTACAATAAATAATTGTATCATCCACTTTATTTCGATTAAGCCATTCAAATGAATAAAATATCAATGGGTTATTAACCAGAGATAGAAGCGCCTGAAAATAAAATATATTTGAACACACCTCCAGAGTTGTACTTTTAAAATATTTTTTATATGCAAATCTAACATAATTTTCAACTAAAACTGGTAAAACCTGAATGGATTCACAATTAATTAACTTTTTCATCTAATATTGGTTAAGATTTTCTTATGTAACTTAAAAATCTTTTATTACACCTTGAAAGATTCAACTTTCATCGTAATAGAGCAGACAGTGTGAGTAGAGATCAAAACCTCATCAGGAAGTAGTTCTAACTGGTCAAATTGAAAAACTCCACAAACTTGAGAATATTATTAATATCTTTCGGATTGGTACTACTTACCAAAGGGCAATCTTGTGTTGCTGGATAAAATTTATCACCAAGAGTACCAGCTGCTATAATTACAGCAACCAGCCTGTCCTCTTCATCTACTTTCTCCATTTTTGTATTATTCGAACTCATTTTATATATTTTTGTGAAACATTAAATCTGAAATTTAAAAAGTTAAGAGAATTAATAAGAAATAAATTAAATTGAAAACTATCAAATTTTTTTATGTTTTGTATTTTTTGTATTTTTTAGAGATGTTATAGGATTGGATCATTTTCAAGATCTGGCTTCTGGACTGTTAGATTTTTCTTTAAAGATTTTTTTTTCTAAAAGATCTCTATTTTAATTTCATCAGGTATAATCCATTTATTGGCTTGAGATATCTTATAATTTTAATCTCTTACGTAACTAAGAAAATAACAGTATACCCATTTGGCAGATATATTACAACTAGAATTTGTCCTTATTTTTATTGAGAGATCTTTATATCTTATTGGTTTTCAATATTGAAAAGCACTTCATATAGAAAATTTAAAATCTTGCTATTTATATACTCTTGCAGTAACATGGTTAGTATAAGAGATTTATCATTCATGATGGAATTTACTGTATATATAGTAACATATAATTTGAACAAATGTAATGTATATTCAATACATAAAAAATTTAATATATATTTTAATTTAGAGGACAGGTTGAATGTTAATTAAGTTGACAAAATGAAAATTTGCTCTAAACTCCGCCCACTTATATTTTTATGAAATGTTTAGAGTAGACAATTTGATGAACTTTGATTTCAAGCATTCAATAACTTTTTCCTTCTAATTTAAATGGCTTCTTGAGGGTTCATTCTGAAGAAAATAAATAAAAATTCTGTGTGCATGGATGAATGTTTTAGGTTTATACATCCCTAAGTAATATTGAAAAATGAAAATTTTCAGCATAATTTTTTTTTTTTTTTTTTACACTATCTGTTAAATGGTAAAAAATGATTAAAAATATAATTCTCTAATTGTTTTACTGTTCACTCAATTTTAAAAAAATTTTCAGAATACACAGAATTGTAAAAAAAGTTAATATTTATTAGGGGCTTTTTTTTTTTTTTTTTTTCATACCCAACCATTTAACCACTGGCATAACTAAAAAATATAAAAAATTTATCAAATTAATTAAATTAATATATATATATATATATATATATATATATATATATATATATATATATATATATATATATATATATATATATATATATATATATATATATATATATATATATATATATATATATATATATATAAATCTGTAAGAAGGAGGAAAACTAAAAATTTAGAAAATTTCAACTTTTGTAAGGTATGAACCTTTCTGAATATATTTATATAAAAAAGTATAGGAAAATATGCAAATTAATATTTTTAAAAACTTTTGAAAATTGAAGCAGATGTAAAAATGAAATGTGGGGAAAACAAACCACTTCATAGTATTTAAAAATGGTTATTCAGTAGTGTTTTTTATTAATATACATGGATAAGACTAGGATTATAGATTATATGGAAGAAAATAAAAAAAATGTGAAATATTCAACAAAAATCAAAGATATGTATGGAGTAAATTTTATGCAAATGTTTCAGCATATTCCCTTTGTCAAAATGACTTGATAATTGACCTGGAGATAATTAAATCATCAATATTTATTTTGTTATACTTGAACTTTTCATGTTGGCTACCAAAAAAAAAAAAAAAAAAAAAGTCAAATTTCCATGAATACCCTTAATTGTGAAACTTCCAAAACAAAATTTTTTGAAACATTATTTTTTGGCACAACCTTTTTTCAACTCATGTAAAGTTCATGAAATATTCAGAGATTGTATATCTGAGACACAATATTTATTTAAAAGAATTTTTTGTACAAATTTTTTCCATGAACAGAAATAAAATCGTTTTGTGTAAAAAAAAATTTTTGGATATCCAACCATTTTTGTGCTGTGCACAGGAAAACTTTTTAAATCTTCCTGTGCACAGCATCAAAATCTTTGTATATACAAAAAAAATTTCTAAATAAAAAATGTGTATCCAGCACAACCTCAAAACCTCTGAAAATTTCATGAAGATTGGTTAAAAAAATATAAAATTTATGACTTTTAATGGTTAGTTTTACCATTTCCAAAAAAAACAATATTTTCTGAACTTTAAAAAAAAGTTTACATTCATTTATGTGCAAATACTTACCTTTCATTTTTTTTTAACTCCACTAAGTTAAAAAAAAAAAATGTTTCATAGTCAACATGGTTTTTTTTGGGGGCAGACTTTAGAAAAAATTTTTAATTTTGGCAAAAATATTTACCCAAAATGGGGGAAATTTTTTTTTTATATTTATCATTTATTAAATTTATTTTATATAAAACATTGAAATATGAAGACTATTGTGCCAAAAAAATCCACAATTGAGAATTTGAATAGTTTTTCATAAAAAAAATGATTACAATTTACTTTTGAGGGTGGTAGTTTTCCCCCACGCTATGGTATATATATATATATATATATATATATATATATATATATATATATATATATTATATATATATATATATATATATATATATATATATATATATATATATATATATATATATCTTTGATTAACGCAAAAATCGATTTGCACGGTAAATTGATTTGAATTTGTCCCTTGATATTCGCAAAATTAATTTTGATTAGCACATTTTTAATTTCCTGTGCTTTGATTTTTCTCATGGTACAAGAGTTGTCAATTAGTAATTGAATATTAATTTCAACTTTCATAAGATAATGATCCCAAGAAGATTGCTATCAAAGAACTTGATCAAATATTTTGAACTTGTAATGCCCTTAGAGAACAGATTACCAGCATAGATCCAGATGAAAATCACAGTTTAGTTTGCCACAATTTAGATAAGCAAATGGTGTGCTATAGGAAAATTTACAAGGAAAGAAAACCGAAAAAAAAATCAGCCTACTCTGGAGAAATATTTTCCTAAAAATGCAAAAAATTGAAAAAAAAAAAGTAGATAAACATTTACGTAAGTTTCAGTCACTTTTTTTTTATTTTCCTTTCATATTACTTACACATGTTATGATATTTCAGGAAGTAGTATTTTTTTTTATTTTAACATTGGACTGAGAACCAATTATAATTTTTACTATTAGTTTACATATTTAATTAACACAATTTTGATATACACAGTAACATTGGTGACCCATTAATTGAGTTTATCAAAGGTATATATATATATATATATATATATATATATATATATATATATATATATATATATATATATATATATATATATATATATATATATATATATATATATATATATATATACATCTGATATTGATGAATTAAATAAACTTGCAAATACTTTTAAATGGAAGAGTATTGGAAAAACACTCTTCTCCCTCCCAATCTAAGAATACAGGGTTAGGCCAAGATTAGGATACTAGACTCTAAATCTTGACTAGGGATTTATAGCTATATCAATAAGGATACCTTAAGTAATCTGTTTATTTCAATTAATGAAATGCACAATAAAACAAAGTGGAGGCCAAGAAAAGTATACAATGCTACTTCTGGCTTAAAGATTTAAAGTTTTTCCTCCGAAACCTAACCTAAAACCTTGTCTACCCCAAAAAGGAAAATTTAGATATTTGGATACTTCCATGTTTTCATTAAATAATCAAAAACAAATTTAGGTTAGGCTCAAAAATACATAAATTAGGCTTATTCATCTCAGTAAAATAAATACGATAATTGAAGAATTCACAGGAATATTTTTATTTAATATATTAAGATGAAGTTGTCTGAAATCAATTATTTTGGTTAATTGATGCACAGAAAATGATTTTATACACTAAAAAATAAAAAAAATTAAATGATTCAGAGTAATAACTACCACAATTTAACAATATATGTTACAACTTTAATGGTATATTATCATTTGGCTTTACATTACCAGGTTGATACATTAGCGATGGGTGGAATTATACAAAATTTTATAACTTTCAGATAAAAAAAAATATTAAAAAAATTTTTCTTAATGGGCCTATATTGAAACTATGAACATTATACAAAAAAAAAAAAAAAAAAGGAAATTAGGGCATATGTAATTGTTTAAAACAATTTTTTTACATTTTATTGCTTTCCAAAAGGCCAAGTATTCACTAGGTTAGGCCTACTTACTAGCTGTTAGGCATAATTTTATCCTCTAAGTCTAGGTTAGGTTAAGTCAAACTATTTTATTAGATTTAACAAACTAGTTCGACTTAAAGGGTAAAAGTACACCTAACACAGCAAATTGACCTAACTAGCGAATGCTGGGTCTTTGCAATTAATATTACATAATTAAAATATATACATAAAATAAAAGGTTTTCATTTCAGTTTAACAAATTTATTTTGTAATTTTTTTTTTAATAATTTGATATATTTCAAAGAAAAATGTTTTTTTTTTTTTTTTACCTTTTTATTAGCTCCAACCAATAAAATTTCGTAAGATTCTTTCTGACATTGATATAGCAACTTGGTAATTCAAAGCCAAATAAAAATATACCATTAAAGTCTTATGCGAAATAATCATAGTTATAATTATTTTTATTTTTATATTCTTAGTGTACAAAATAGTTTTCCATGCCTCAATTAACAAAAAAAAATCAATTTCACACCATTTAGTCTTTGTATTTTCAACATATTAAAAAAAATTAAAAATATACTCTCATGACCTCTAGAATTACCATAAATATAATTGCAATTAATACATATAATATAGCCTAGACCTTAATATATTCTCAAAAAGTGTAAACTTCCCCTAACAAAATTTTTTATTTTATTTTACTATTTATCATAACTGAATGTTTACTTATATATTATATTATATATATATATATATATATATATATATATATATATATATATATATATATATATATATATATATATATATATATATATATATATATATATATATATATATATATATATATATATATATATATATTGGCTTTATACTTTAGTGAGCTTTTATTTCTGAGAGGAGACCTCACCAACTATGGGCCTACTCCGTCCATCCTGGCAGACAAAAATCACAAAATTCTGCCCTTCAGGCTATCACGAGTTGAGAGCGTAAGGGAACCTCTCGCGATGAGAGCTCAAGTTACTCTCCAACTTGCAAGTGCTTTTCAAGTTATTGAAGAATAGGTATTTTGTTCTCAACCATAGACTTTAACGTTATCAACCATAGACTTGTTATCAACCAAGAGAATCATGACTTCGAAGTGATAACTGTGATATAGTCCCTCCTTTCCATTGGGTAGGCTGGGTTGATTATTCCTTCAGCTTTTGCTACCCCAAACTAAAGTTATTATCTGTCAGGATTGGTCTAGAGTTTAGGCTAAACTTTTGTCTAAATTCTTATTATCAGAAATAAAATATATTCAGCTTTTCTTATTTACCATATTATATTCTGTGTACGGTAATACAACATATATTATGATTATAATAATATTGACAATAAATGATATATTGTATAATATTTATATTATAACTGATGACGCAAAATATATTTGCCTTACATAATATCGACGGACAGTGTAATATATTTGCAACACAATACATACATATGTTAACGTATAATCAATTTTTATTCTGTTAACCATGAAGGATTGGTATAATAAAAATCAAATTAAATAAATCAGCTGATTTTTTACATTTTTTTTTTTTTTTTAAATAGCCACAGTCTTCATATTTTTAAGTTCAAAATATCATAAGAGAATATAAAAAAGAAAATAAAATAAATTAAAATATAAATTTAAGTATTTTATTGCGGTTAACTGGACTATAGTTACTCGTGGTTTTCTTATATAGATGAACAATGACCAACATATTTCTGTTGTATGGGTTAGGTTTCATTTATTATATATTGAGAAATAGTATTTTTATTAATGTTCATTAATTAACGTCTGTTTATAGTTTTTAGTAACAGTCTTGATCAAAGAATTAAAAATGCATATAGTTTTCGCTAAAAACAGATATTGAACAGAAGTATTAATGATTAAACAAGGTTTATACTCTATATCGCAAATTTTATATTTTTCTCTAATCGTACTTACGGTATATTTTAGTTCGAGAAATTCCGTAGTTTGTTTAAATACTTCAAAAATGGCGAACATTCTTCTACACAATATATTTTGTAAAAATATTTTGCAGATTAATGTGGAGCAATCGTTTATAGATAGGCTCTAGTTTTTGACTATGACAGCTTTAAATAACTTGTTCTAAATTTTAAAAAATGAACTAGTGGAGCATTATCGAAGCATGCATTGATTTCAATACTCTTGCAAGCTAAAACGTGATATATGTATTGGTTTGGCCATCTACAAATGTTTACCTTTTAAACTCTACAGATAAAATTAGATTGCATGCACAAAATTTCATTACTACTACCAACTTAGAATCTGAACACTTCTTTGGAAAGTACCAGCGACTTAGTTATTCGTTTTACGATGTACAATTGTTGCATAGTTTTTAACTCTGATTAATAAAATATAGTAGATCTCAGCATAAACCAAAACTAAGTCAAAATGTAAATCTACAATCTTTCTACTTTTATTTCAAACAGGATGAGCAATCCGTTAAAGTTCTCCCAACTCTATTAGCAATTCAATATATTCTCTCAATACTATAATTTTACAAGAAAGTTAACGTGTTAAAAGATGCAAGTTTTAAATTCAGCTTTTCAGATAGGAATCGTAAGAGCTTGCTGAAAAATTATTTTGTCTGGAGTCCACAATACATTTAAATAATTCACCTTAAAATTGATTACCATACATTACTTATAAGTAGTAAAGTGGATAATAAAAACCATTGCAAATATACATATAAATAATGATGCGATTTTACAAATATCAGACAATATATACTGACAAACGTACACTTCCTTAATAATACAAGAGTAATAAATTATTAAAAAAAAATAATCTATAGTGTAATTATAAATCTAAAATCTAAAAGACAAAAATTAATAATATATTTATCTTATTCAATTTATGGTATCATTTATTTATATTATTTTTACACAAGTTTATTTACATTATATACTTTATATATATATTCAGAACGTATAGGTACTTAAAAAAGAACAAGGGATATTACATAAGGAAATCACAGTTGTTAATATTATTATAATAATAATAGTAGTAATAATAATAATAATAATAATAATAATAATAATAGCTCAAACGTCCAAAATTACAGCCAGCAAAATTTAACTTCTCAAAGTAAAAAATATTGAAGGCAAATTGTTATTTTTTTTATTTTTATATTTTTCATCTCTCATCAAACTATTTAAAAAATTACGTGATAAGAATATAATACACGATATAGGCCACTATGATAGAGAAAAGCTAAAAATTTATAATAATAATAATAATAATAATAGTAATACCACTACTACTATTACTTTTATTAAAAACAAATCCTGTTAATAGTTCGTTTGCATAAACTACAACCAATGAAAACCTAATGATTAAACAAAATATTCGTTTCTCATACCACACTGCAAGGCAAAAGGTAATAATAATATAAAGCACAGTGGTACTTTTTATCCATAAGTTAAAATATCAAGAATTTTATAACCATCCGCAAATTAACCTTAATTAAATAAAATTGTAATTATACATCCACCAAAGAAAATTCAATAGTCAATTCATTTTTAAATAAATTTTTTTGCAGCAATAATTCCTATTGTTTCCTAATCCTTTCAAAAAACATACATGTAAAAGTATGGCAACGGTACATCTGTGCAAAAAATCAAAATCCCGTTAGTTATCTGGCTAGGAAAACTAGCAGAAGTAATAATAGTAGTAGTCGTAGTGGTAGCATATATTCCTAAAGCATTTTAAGTTTTTAATTAAAAGCTACTGCCAAATTAACTTTTTCATAAAACCATATTTGTTTGTAACCATTTTGTAATATATATTGATGATTTGATTATAATAATAATGATAATAATAATAATAATATTTACATATCTATAATTGTTCTCTACAATTTATATAAAAAGGGTCAAGTTTAATAACAAAAATAAAATAATAATTATAATTATAATAATAATAATAATATTATAATAATAATAATAATAATAATTATTATAATAATAATAATAATTATAATAATAATAATAATAATAATAATAATAGTAAGAGTTGCTCTTAGCAGGAACATGAGTCCTGTTTGGCTTTATTGTCATTGGTGAGTTTAATCTGATCAGGAAACTCATTGTAGACATCAGCTTCACTCTCCTGCGCCAGTGCATTCCTCGCAATGGTCTGGAAAGCCAACTCTACATTCACTGCTTCTTTTGCACTAGTTTCAAAGTAGGGGACCTTTGAACAAGGAAAGAAAAAGAGAAACATTTTATTAGTACTGAAAATTTAATTTACAAACCAAAATGGGCAAAAAATAGGTATACCACTAAAATTTCAGACACCAAACCTTATTGAAGCTTTCACTTCTCTTCTCGCAAAAAAATTAATGATCATAATACACTAGAAAAGTCTAAATACTTATAAATAACTCTGACGGTTTAATTTTTAGGAAGAAGGATTTATTATGTAATAAATTAATAGAAAAGATTACAGTTGAAATGAAGTAAATGAGGCAATTCGAATTCAATGGTAGTTGCGTCTATAATTGTTAGTGCAACCTAAAGTCAGACTGAGTTCATTAACAGAAGGGATCCCAATATCGATATTATAGGATATTGAACTCTAGTGTTAGAAAGAGGGCTGCGAAGCTGGGAGACTTGGAACCTAAAGATTGTGTGTGGGGTTGAAGTCTGAAGATGAAAGAAAAAAAAAATTACAGGGGTGGAGCCATATAAAAAAAAATTTTCCATAAAATAATGAGGTTCCAGACCCAGGGTCAGCTAATTTTAAAATGAAGTTGGAGAGACGGTGAAAACGTGTAACCGGCTCCGCAGCCTTGGTTAGAAAAATACATAATTAACTTCCCTTTCCATCTAAGTGACAGTAACACAATATGATATCCAACCAAACGAAGGTTATTCAAATATGATGTCAACATAGAAAAAAAAATTATAGAAAAATTGCACTGGAACTTCTATAAAAAGTCAATGTATATAACAATTAGATGGTGGGAAATATCATTGGAAAGTAATACTAACATATTTACGATCCAAACTGGATTACGAGAAGAAATTTTTTTGGAGTTGAAGTAACGGAAATGAATGAATGAATAACAATTTATAACAATAGAAACTTGGTGGTTAAATAAATAAAATAATTTTAAAAAGTTGAAATCAATTAACTAGTTTTAAAGGTTTAAAAGGTACTACACAATGTGGCGCCAAAGGTAATTGAACACAAATATTCAGATACCATGTACAAAATATAAACTTACCTCATTTTTACTATGACACCACTGTTGAGCCCTTTTCGTAGATACCTGTAATAAATAAACAACAAATAGAACTTTTAAATTACTCCACATTTCCTTATAAAGTAAAATATAATTGGTTGAAAATTAAAAGAATTTCTTTTAGGTTTCTCAATTAGAACTTTCTATTTATTAAATTAGCGAATCAATTTTTTTCTTCTGCAAGATACTGTTATAAGAACTGATGCAGGACTCATTTATACAGCATTTGTAACGAGGTTTCTTTCACTGTCCAGTATTTTCTACCAGAAAATAGTATACTGAATTCCAACTTGTGTACACACACAGAATTAACTTTTGCTTCTTTAAACCTATCAGAATTTTAACTGCTGAAGCAGAGTGATTGAAATATTTAACTTCTAACTAGTAATATACTTTCTATCACAGACTTCATATAATAATTAAAAACTGCAGTATGAGTAATAACCATAGATACTTAAAAAAACAAATTAGGCAGAATAATCAGTAATGATATAAAAAAAGTATCAATTGAGCAAATTTCACAGAACAAAACTAAATAAAATAATGATGTTTAAACAAGCTATTTTTCCTTCCAAAGCAAATCAGAATTTCTAATTTTTTATCATTAATTAAAAATCAATGTTAACCCAGATTGAAAAGTAATAATAATAAATAAATAAAAAAAAATTGCAATTAAAATACTTACGGATCTATTTTCAAGGTCTATTTTATTACCAAGGACAACAAATGGGAAATGATCAGGGTCACGTGGTGATGCTTGAATAAGAAATTCGTCTCTCCATGAGTCAAGAGATTTAAAACTATTTGGTGTGGTCACATCATACACTAAAACACAGCAATCCGCTCCTCTATAAAAGGCAACTCCTAAAGACTGAAACCTTTCCTGACCTGCTGTGTCCCAAATCTAAATAAAATAAACTAGTATTAGCAATTTAAGTACTACTACTACCACTACTACTAGAAATATTTTCTCACTTTACAAAATTAAATGTTTTAAAATCTTCAAACAAATTATAAAGAAAACTACTACTACTACTACTACTACTAGAAATATTTTCTTACTTTACAAAATTAAATGTATTAAAATCTTCAAACACAAATTATAAAAGAAAATTTATAATAATTTAAAAACCTGTTTAATAAAGTTACCTGCATAGTAACTAATCTGTCATCTACCATAACTTCTTTAGTTAAAAAATCTGCTCCAATTGTAGCTTTGTATTGATTACTGAATTTTTTGTTAACAAACTGGTTCATTAATGATGTTTTCCCTACTCCAGAGTCGCCTAAAATTATCACTTTTAGTAGAAGTTTTTTGTTCGAAGACATCTAAAAAATTTAAATATTACATTGAAAATATCATACATATAAGACAATGCATTCAAGCAAAACTTCACAGTCTAAATTTAAGATAATGTATTCAAGAAAACCTTCACAGTCTGATTTATTGTCTGTAAGCACGGAATATTTATTTTAAGACTTTCTCAGACAGTATTTAATTAATATTTTAAAATTTATAAATAATAATAAATCGGGTATAGAAAATATACAAAAAAATTTTATGAAATTTATATTTACTAGAACATGTCACTTATTAATAAGTTAAATTATGATTAAGAAATGAAATACAGAAATGATGTTCAAATTAGTATAGAGAAATAAAATTTTAAATATAGTTTTCTTACTTAAAACACAGTTTTATATTCTTTATTTTTACAAAGTAGAACAATAATGCAGGATTAACACAATACTAATCTCAAGGAATTTAAAAAATTCTAACAAACAAATTCTAAAATCCTGAAATAAGGCAAATACAAAACTTTTGAGACATCAATATTACAAATTTAAATCATAAAAATATTAAAATATTCTTAATTTACAGAACTCAAAATATTAAAAAAGGAATCTGTTAGTTTATGGTATTCATGATTTTATATTAATCAGGTTATTTAAGTACAGTATTCCATTTAAGTTATTTAAATAACAAAAATGAAAAAAAGAAATTATGCCAAAAATACAAATCCGGGGTACAACTTCTTTCAGAATAAAAACTGAAAAAGAGGGCAGCAGTGCTTGAGTGGCAGTAAGTTTAGGGTTGTGAGTCAGAGCAAAGAAAAACATTTTTTATAAAGATTTTTCATATTTGCATTTGAAAAAAATAGTAAAAAATTAAAAAATAAAATAAAAAGAAAAGGTAGTAGTGTTCATTTTTATTATAATTCAAAATTTTAAAAATCTAAAACTAATAATATAATGTGCAAGGGAAAATAAAAGAAAGCTGTAACCAGACCCAATGTAGTAAGAAAAGGCATGGACAAAATAGTTTACTGAGACAGGGTGCAAGGTTTGAGAAGTTTTAAGGGCCACAGTTGGAATACCATATACATCATCTTAGTACAGAGATAAGACACATCTTTAGAAAAAATTACTTAGGCATAAATAAGTTAAGAGGAAGGTGGAGTAGGAATAGCTTGAGAATTCGAGAATTACCTACAGCTGAATTAGAAGCAAAAGTTTAAGTTAAGAGTTTAGCTTCAGCACAAGGTAATGACAGGAGCTGCCAGAAGAAACCCCAGTAAAGAAAGAGGAGGAAGCAAAATTAGAGTTGTCATATTTTTTTAACCCCAGTAAAGAAAGAGGAGGAAGCAAAATTAGAGTTGTCATATTTTTTTTATCTTATTTTTATAAAATGCCAGAAAGAGAATCAGGAAGATATACCAGAATTACTGCATATATATTTGGGAAATATAATCTATTCTTGGCTGGTACTTACTAATAACTTACTCAAATTTGAAATATTTATTATTAAACTACACTAAACATAAAATATTGCAAAACAATCATATATATATATATATATATATATATATATATATATATATATATATATATATATATATATATATATATATATATATATATATATATATATATATATATATATATATATAATGCCAACTTGAAAGACTAATCAAAACATGTGAACTCTATTGCACATGTAAACATTTTGACCATAATAAAAATGATTGTCAGAAATATATTTAGACATGCAAAAACAAATTAATTGCAATGTCAAATGAGGGAAAACTAACCACACTCAAATATAAATATCAATAAAATGTTATGAAAATATTTATATTCTTAATATGGATTTTTTTTTTTTTTTTTGGGGGGGGGGGTAGAATAGTCTTCACATTTCAAGTTTTGCATAAAATAAATTTAATAATGAATTAAGCTTTTAAGCGTAAGTGTAGAAGACCCTCTTTATACTTTAGTAAAAAAATTTCCCCCATTTTAGGTTTTAAAAAAAATATTTTTTTTTTTTTTTTTTTTTTTTTTTTTTAACAAAATTTGAAATTTATTATAAGTGTAAATTTTCTTTATAGTTTAGAAAACATTAATGATGCTCTGAGACAGGGTAAAACTAATCACCACACATGCTAAAATTCCCCATTAAACACTCGTAATAAGTTTCATATTTTTCAATTGAGATACATGAAATTTTCAGAATTGAACAATAGGGCGAGATACATTTTTAATTACAAAAACTTTTTGTAATCATTTTGGTGCTATGTACAGGGAAAAAAATGTTAAAATGGTTGGGTATATAAAAAAATTTGTATTTTGTCCAACTGTACTACCTCTGAAAAATATTTTTTATACACACTCACTTTATTACTGTGCATGGGATAAATTTCAAAATATTGAAGTTTTTCCCCATGTACAATAGGAAAATGGTTGGGTATGCAAAAATTTCTGTACAACTAGGCAAGATACACATTTTTTATAAGAAAATTTCTTTCTGCAGTACATGAGAAAAGTGTGAAGACAAGTGTATTGTATTGAAATGAATTAAGCTTAAGTGCATATATATATATATATATATATATATATATATATATATATATATATATATATATATATATATATATATATATATATATATATATATATATATCAACAATGGTTTTGGTAGGTTAGACCTACTGGCCATTAGAAAGTTAACGAAGTGGTTTTTGGTTAGGTTAGGTCTATTTTCTGGCTGTTAGGTATGATTTTACCCTTTAAATGTAGGTTAGGTTAAGTCAAACTAGTTAGACAACCTAACTTAGACTTAGAAGGGTAAAACTAAGCCTAACTGCCAGAAAATAGACCTAACCTAACCAAAAACCACTGTTCACTATGCCTACAGGCCAACAAATAAGCCTAACCTACCAAAAACCAATATTCACAATATATATAAATATATATATATATATATATATGTATATATATATAAGGTTAAGAAGCTTTCTGACCTTCGATATTTGGAAATATTGATATTCGAAAATATCGATATGCCAATTCAAATATTATTCTAATTATTTTTATAATTATTATTATTATTTAGTTTTCTAGCGTACTTAGTTCGACTTATCATAACCTGAACTACCAAAGTTGCCGTAAAATACAGGCCTAACCTATACAAGAACGTTGCAACGAGATACCAATTAAAATCAAAATTTCAAAATATTCAATATAAAAAATATTGATATATAAGGTCAGAAAGCTTCTTAACCTAAGCCATATATATATATATATATATATATATATATATATATATATATATATATATATATATATATATATATATATATATATATATATATATATATATGCAAAAAGCTGTAAAAAAAAATTTTAAAATTTTTTTTGTAATGCCCATGATCGTACTAGAAACTAGTAGGATATACTGTTCATTTCAAATACTACGCATAATTCCAACTGAAGTTGCAACTCGTAGGTGTGTTGTTAGTTTCGGTAACCTGGTAAGTGAGAACCTCATACAAAAAAATCTACTACTGTGAACAACACAATTACCTTAATTTTTGGGTATTTTTAGTGCACAAAATCGTTTTCTAAGCCACAATTAACAAAAATAAATTTTGATTTCAGACCATTTCATCTTCATATTTTCAATATATTAAGAAGAAAAAAAGTTTGTGAACTCTAATTACCAAAATATTCTTTGCACTTTAGACTTTAATTCATTTTAATATGGTCTTTATAATTTTAGTAGAGCAAAAAAAAATTGCTAGATGGTACTCAGTATTACCAAAATCTTCAAGTAAACAATTATTAGTCATTATAGATGGTTCGTCTCTCACCTGGTATTTAGTAGTTAATTCATAATATAAACTGAAAATATATTGTATATTGAAAAATAAATAAATAAAAAAAATAAAATAAATTGGGTTAGATAAACCAATTCAATAAATTTAAAAATAATTTAAGTACTAAAAATCCTATTATAAAATAATATCAGTAGTGGATTTTTTCGTACACCAGGTTGCTGAAACTAACAATATATCTACACATTGCGAGTTCAACTGCAACAATACGTAGATATGGAAATTGAAATATATATATATATATATATATATATATATATATATATATATATATATATATATATATATATTATATATATATATATATATATATATATATATATATATATATATATATATATATATATATATTGCAAACATTGGTTCTTTAGTAGGTTAGGCCTTTTTATTGGCTATTAGGCGTAGTTAATGAAATGGTTTTTTGTTAGGTTAGGTCTATTTAATGCCTTTTAGGCATAAGTTTTACCCTTTAAGTCTCAGTTAAGTCTTAACTAGTTTATCATTTCTAACAACCTAACCTGGACTTACATGGTAAAACTATTCCTAATGGCCAGCAAATAGACCTAACCTAATCAATATCCACTTCATTTACTATGCCTAACGAATAACAAATAGGCCTAATCTACAAAAAATCAATATTCGCTAAGAATGTATTATATATATTTAATACTTTAGTGACGCAGCATAAAAAATTTTTCCTACCCAGCCTAACTAGGAAAATGAAATTTTTTTTTTTATGGTTAATCGATGAATGACAAATGATTATAAGAAAAAAAATTGGTCAAAAAAGTTGCTTCACCATTTAGAGTAATAATATCAGTTTTCTTCTTTTTCTTTATAGTTTTTATTATGTATTTGTATTACTCTTTCATGAAAAAAAATTGTGTAGAATGTATTTAAACAAATTTGAATTCACATGTTCAATATAGTGAAAAATAGAGAGGTTCGTGCCAGATCGAATT
>SEYY01006949.1:115000-117500 GCA_009176605.1 Armadillidium nasatum | reverse complement strand
ATTATTATTATTATTATTATTATTATTATTATTATTTTTTTTTTTTTTATTATCATTATATTACTGATATTTATAATTATATATTTTATCTTATTTATATTATAATATTCTTTATAAATGCTATTTACTTAAAACTTTTACAGGAGGAGTAACTTTTCTCTTAGTGGAAGCTAGTTTTCTCTTTATTTTACGTGCTTTTTGTTACCATCCCATTTTTTTTAACGTCATATGACATTACGAAAGCATTTGTTTTTTTTTTCTTTCTTCTTTTGTTTAAAAATGTTGATACACCCATGTTGATTCTTCATTGCATGTTTGCTAAATTAATTAACCGAATTAATTATTATGCTTTATATATATATATATGTATATATATATATATATATATATATATATATGCTATATATATATATATATATATATATATATATATATATATATATATATATATATATATATATATATATATATATATATATATATATATATATATATATATATATATATATATATATATATATATATATATATATATATATATATATATATATATATATATATATTGCGGGTCGGTCTTGCAAGCTCCAAGTCCAGGGTTCGAATACCCGAAGATCAAGAGTACCTATAACGCGCATGAGGGCATTGGTAGAGAGGTTAAAACTACTTATTTTAATGCTCTCGTGGTTATACGGTTTGCGTGTCGGTCTTGCAAGCATGCAGGTCCAGGGTTCGAATACCCTAGGCATTTCGGTGAATCCTTAATTGCTTTCGCGTTAGACATATCGAAAGCTTTCTATAGAATCTATCACAAAGCTTTGATTTCTAAACTTCCCAATTTCGGAATCTATCCTTTGTGTTCCTTACTCTGATTTCCTTTCCGGTTTTTCTGGTTTTTTTTCCTTTTTTCCTGTAGTAGACAAACGGCTATCATTCATCTTATAAATCTATTAATATTGGTGTTCCTCAGGGATCTGTCCTATCCCCAACGCTGTTTTTGCTTTTCATTAACGTCTTCGGAAACACAAAACTCAAACCTTCGTCTGTTCTTAATATTCTCGGTATTTCTTTTTCCTCGTGATCTTCTTGGAAAAATCACGTTACTTCTCTTTCAAAACAAGCTTCTAAGGGGTTGGGTGTTCTGAAGTGTCTTCAGAATATCTTCACCTCACCCCAGTTGCTTGCTCTTTATAGTAGTGTTTTTCACCCCTTTATGGATTACGCCTCACACATCTGGGGTAGTTCCACTCACACAGCTCTCCTAGAAAAGGTGGAGTCTAGAGCTTTTCATCTGATCAACTCTCCTGCACTCATTAATTCTCTCCAATCCCTTTCTGCTCGTCGAATTTTTGCGTCACTCTCTCTATTATATCGCTTTACAATGGAAATTGCTCTTCTGAACTCTCCCTTCGCATATCTCCACCATTGAGAAAGGTTCGTGCTAAACGCCTTTCTACACAGTCTCATTCTTTCTCTATCCAATTCTCTGACCCCAGACTTAACTGCTATGCTCACTCTTACATGTACTCTATTGGTAAAGTCTGCAACACACTCCTTTTAACTATTTTTCCAGCTTCCATGGATATATACACCTTCAAACTCTATGAATCGGGACATGTCGGTTCTTAATTTGACCAGATTTCCGGATTTTCCTAAACTGTTGTGGAAATTTAGAAGACCTCTGGCATTTGCCCACCAGAGGTGAAATAATATATATATATATATATATATATATATATATATATATAATATATATATATATATATATATATATATATATATATATATATATATATATATATATATATATATATATATAATATAATATAATTAAAGAGAACTATCGAACTCGCTCTCTGATTTAATCAATAATATAATCATAAAACCACTATTTTTAAAAAATAAAAATAATAAAAGATTAAAAGTAAGGGAATATAGAGAAAGTGTTGAAAACGTAAAAAATATTGTGAGATTAAAAGTTAAGTTATATTATATTTCAAGACCCATCTTGTCTTCTCTTCAGATATGATTACTCATTCTTTAATCAAATCTGAGGAGAAGACTAGGGTGTGTTAATTTTTAATTTCACAATATTTTTTGTTTTCAACACTTTGTCTACATTCCCTTACTTTTAATCTTTCATTATTTTATTATTTTATTATTTTATGTATATATTATATATATATATATATATATATATATATATATATATATATATATATATATATATATATATATATATATATATATATATATATATATATATATATATATATATATATATATATATATATATAAATATAAAGGGGACACTTAATTTAAATTTAATTGTCTCCCCTAATTTAAAGCCTCCAGTTCCCCCCTATCCTTTCTCTTAATATGTGACTACACCCTACTTTAACTCCCCTTTCCCCTCCTCCCTCCCCAATTTTGGACTCCCTCCTGCACATTGAAACTGCTACACATGCTCCTGCATTGTTCTCGCAACCATATCCTTCCGTAC
>SEYY01006949.1:97500-100000 GCA_009176605.1 Armadillidium nasatum | reverse complement strand
ATATATATATATATATATATATATATATATATATATATATATATATATATATATATATATATATATATATATATATATATATATATATATATATATATATATATATATATGGCGTTCGGGAGAGGGGCAATTATCAGGGAAAATTGACTTAAAACATATTAAAGAAACCTAGCTTTCCAGGAAGAGCATCTTCGAGAGAAAAGTAATTTGGTGACACGGTAATTGGTTAATTTTCTCTCTCAGAAAAAAAAATTCTCTCTTTTTCTTTATAATTGTGGTTTTGGTATGCAGCGTTAGTTCACTTTCATGCCCTGATATATATATATATATATATATATATATATATATATATATATATATATATATATATATATATATATATATATATATATATATATATATATATATATATATATATATATATATATATATATATATATAATATATATATATATATATATATATATATATATATATATATATATATATATATATATATATATATATATATATATATATATAGGTAGGGAAAAAAAGAAATGGGTTTCCGTCATTTCTGGAGGTCAGAGGTCATATATATATATATATATATATATATATATATATATATATATATATATATATATATATATATATATATATATATATATATATATATATATATATATATATATATATTAATGGTCAGTTATTATCGCACATTCTTCATAGAAAAGTACCTCTCTCTATATATTTCTCGATCGTGTATTTATGCGTGCATAGGTGTGTGTGTGTGTGTGTGTGTGTGTGTGTGTGTGTATGTGTGTGTGTGTGTGTGTTTGTGTATGTATGTATATCGTTCAATCTCTGGGTACATCGACCGAAGAAGGCGAGGCCAATTATGACCTTTTTATTTCTTTTAAATCCTGTAGGATTTTTTTTTTTTTCCTTTAAAATGTTATAATTTTGATTTGAAGCGATTGCTTCCCTAAAATTGCTTCTTTCTTATCTTTAAAATCTTTTCTGTCTCTTATGTTTATATATATATATATATATATATATATATATATATATATATATATATATATATATATATATATATATATATATATATATATATATATATATATATATATATATATATATATATATATATATATATATATATATATATTCAAAGAAAAACTAACAGAGAAGATCTATAAGATATAAAACTGAAAATTAGGAAAAGATTTTAAAAAAAACAACAAAAACAAAAACAATAACAGCATCGACAACAACAACATAAGATACGAAAGTCAACAATATTAATTTACAGACAAAAATAAAAAACATAAATATCATTCAAACCCTATAACGACAGTAAATTACTTAACAGTCTAACAGTCTTAAACAGCCATATTAAACTGAATGGAAACTGAACAGAGAATATCAGACAGATTATTTTTGACTGAGACAAACAAAGATAAAATCTGACCAACAAACACAAAGAAAGGCGTGATTTTAATCCGGTTGAGTGGACAGGGTCTTTCTTCCAGGGTCATTTTTTTTTTTTTTTTTTCATGACACAAGCGAGTTAACAGTTTTTAACTTCTTTATATTATATATATATATATATATATATATATATATATATATATATATATATATATATATATATATATATATATATATATATATATATATATATATATATATATATATATATATATATATATATTATATATATATATATATATATATATATATTATATATATATATATATATATATATATATATATATATATATATATATATATATATATATATATATATATATATATATATATATATATATATATATATTACAACGGATATTGCTCTTCTGAGCTCTCACTTCGCATACCTCCTCCATTGAGAAGGGCTCGTGTGACACGACATTCTACACAGTCTCATCCTTTCTCTGTCCAACTCTCTGACCACAGACTTAACTGCTATGCTCAATCTTGCATGTACTCTACTGGTCAAGTCTGGAACACAATCCCTTTATTTGTTTTCTCAACTTCCTTTGACTTGCATACTTTTAAACGCAGTGTATCACGATATGTCGGCCATTAACGGCAAGAATACCGGCATATTCCCAACTTTGGTGGATATTGGTAGGCCTCTGGCCTTTGCCCAGTAGAGGAGATATAATATATAAATATACCTACATGCATATATATATATATATATATATATATATATATATATATATATATATATATATATATATATATATATATATATATATATATATATATATATATATATATATATATATATATATATATATATATATATATATATATATATATATATATATATATATATATATATATATATATATATATATATATATATATATATATATATATATATATATATATATATATATATATATATATATCCTATGAAGGGAAATGTCCAAGATCTATATGAATCAATACACGGCGTTTAAAATTCTTTGTCGTAGAAAATGGGAAAAAATAGAGGAAGGAA
>SEYY01006949.1:87500-95000 GCA_009176605.1 Armadillidium nasatum | reverse complement strand
AATAGGATTCAAGAACCCTAAAATCGCCGCAGAAGTAAGTCCTTCATCTACTGCCCCTTCCGTAGAAGAAACCGCAAAGAGATCACCTCGTCGCAAAAGACGAAGTAAAAGCGCTGATGGGAGACATGAACGGAGACACAAAGGACCTCAGAGCATGTTCAGTCCAGCGTATTCCAAAACCCTGAGTCCGGAGACCATGAAAAACAGAAAGATGTGGGCAGACGTCGTGCGGAAAGATTGTATCTTGGAGGAAGAGTATTACAAAGTTCCTTACGAAGAATGCAATAGAGAAATTATTTTAGGTCGATTTGAAAGTTCCGAAACACTTTTAAATAATTTTAAGAGACTCCGAAAGGAAATGATGGAGAAAAAAGAACAGGATAAAGTCAACAAAATATCAGGAGAGAAGCCAAATAAAAGAACCAACAACCTCGTCACCACCACCACCACCCCCACCCCCAATAATAATAATAATAATAATAATAATAATAATAATAATAATAATAATAATAATAATAATAATAATAATAATAATAATAATGTGACTCCCTCAAAAACTTTGCAGAGCAGTCTTGCATCATTTAGTGAATTAGCATCTCCTCCAAATGAAGTTTATGACAACCACCTTGGAGAAAATAAAGCCACTGAAGATTTAAAACAACTGATACATGATCTAATCTTTTCAGATCCTAAAACAATTGTAAAAGAACATTCTCCAAGACCTTCTGAAGGAGTTAACAATATTACTGAAACTTTAAGAGGAGACACGGATGTTGTAGATTCTACCAAACAAGCAGTTGGTATGGAGAGTGACACCAGGAAATACTCGGGCCAGTTAAATGAAGTAGGTAGCATAAAAGAAAATTCTGAACATGTAAATTTAGAGGATGACACTGTAAGCCCCTTAGATCAAACGAAACAAAAGGATATTCACACAATTGACCCTTTAGAACAAACTATTGGAAACAATTACTTTGGTAAGCCGTTTGAGTGGATCACTAAAGAGGAAGAAGAAGAGGAAGTGGACACCTTTGAACGTTTAGAAAAACAAGTAAGTAACGAAAGTGATGACTCTGATGAGACTTTAGAAATGACTGAAGAACTTGAGGACACTAAAAAACAAGCGAATGTTCAAAACGAATTAAGAAATCTAGTTGAGAAGAACAATGCAAATAAAAGTAATAACGAAGATATTTGGGACTTTAGTGATCAGTTAAGTGGTTTGAATGAAACTCGAAGAGAGAATGAATTGGTTGATTCTGAAGAAGCTGAAAATGACTCAAAATCTCATAAACAAAACTTGAAAAGACAAGATGAAGTTTCTTCATTCGGTTTACACCCAGAAGAAGAAAATGAAAATTTGAAAAATGTGAGTGAAAATGTGGAGGAACAACTAAGCACAACATTCGGCAACCCTGTAACAGAATTAGAAACCTGTTACGACATGAACCATAAACCTAACAAGGACACTGAAATAGAAGTCAATGGAAAGTCATTAGAAAAAGATTTGTACACCCCAAAGTCAATTCAAAACCATATCAAAAACGAACGACTGGTAGAGAGAAGTCTCTTAGTAGGTGGGAGTGATACTATTTTAGAAAACGAAGAACTTACTCTTTCTGATGAAGTCGAAAACCCCGTTCATGTCGAATACCCACCTGACGATGAAGACAGCATCTCCTGCGATTCTTACAGAAGTTCAGATGAATGTCTGGTCATGGAAGATTCCGAAAACGAAGCAGCAGGTATTCTTAATCCTGTAAAATATAAAGTCGAAGAGAATGGCTTCCTAATAGAGAATGTTGGTACTAGAGAAATCTCCAAAGATGATAATATTAATGTGATAGAAGAGAAATTCGAAGATTGCGATGATTGCATTAATTCCTTTGTTGAATCTCAAGATAATAAATCTAAAGAGGAGAAACCGTTGCCTTTCCCAGACAATAATGATAAATTACCTGAAAGTAGCATTAATAATAATAATAATAATAATAATAATAATAATAATAATAATAATAATAATAATAATAATAATAATAATAATAATAATAATGCTTATGAATATTACCTGCGCAATTTAGAATCCTTTCAGTTAAAAAAGAACAAAATGGAAAAAACTCTGAACGACATACGAGATTTCAATACGGAATTGATAAGACGTGTTGAAGCATGCAATAAAGATGGCGTCGATAATAGCTCTAATCAGGCATCAAATTGTGAAAATTTGAGACGTGATTCAGAGAAAATAATGAATGAACCTGTCGTAGAAAGTTGTCTCAATGACGTAATCAAATTGAAGAATAAAACCCGAGCAGATGATATCTTAAGAATTCTTGACACAAATAATAATAGTAATGATGGTTTTAAAAAGGTTGTTCGTGACACTATAAAATACGCCAAGCCCGTGGAATTGAGAAATGAAGAAGAAGTGTGGGAAATTTTAAATGATAATAATAATGAATACGTTAAAGGATCGCAAACCCCTATTTACAGCGATAATAGTGTTCACGGTTCAACTAATGACTTACAAAGTACAGAAAGTTCGGATGAGTCGCAAAAAATAAGTAGCGATAATGAATCTAGCGTTAATGGATGTTCGGATGACTCGCTATCGAGACCGAGTAAGAAAAAAATTAAGAAAAGAGTATCGTTTTCAACTGAAAATGAAGAACTCATTTTTGACTCTAATTTTTCCGACACAGATTCTACGTCATCGGTTTTCGAGGACCAAAATGTTGATGACGTATATGGAGTCACTTTACCTAAGTCAATAATAGTATCCGTGGAAAACGAACCCGTTTTACAAAAGCCAATAATTGTTTGTGTTGACGACGATAGTTTTGGTAGTAGTGATAGTTTTAAAATTCTTAGTGAAATTCCTCCCAAATTGACGAATTCACATAATTATCGACCATCGGATTTGGATAAAAAGATTAATGAAACCGGAAATGATTCTACGGCAAATAAATTACATTCAAAAGCAAAATTAAATTCATGTTATAATGACGATAACCCATTACCCTCGTCGCATCACAAAAACTGCGCAATGGAAGCAGTTCCTGCAGTGGATATAAATAAAGACGAATTTCCCTCTCCAAAATTAAATAACAGATTTGAAAAGAATGCAGATAAAAATAATAATAACAATGATAAAAATAATAACACAAAGTTCACACAAACAAATAATTATATCAATGACCTAGAATTGAGTAAGACTGTAATTGATTCAGCCCCATTAAAATCATTATATTCAGATTTTTACAATAGTCTCCCAAATAAATTTGAAAATGAAAATAAAATAAAAGAGAAAACGAAAGATTACAATGATTTTAGGGAGGACAAAGTTAATATTTTTATGACCAACCGACCAAGTTACGTTGATCATAATATACATCTGTTAACGAGATCCAGAAATACGAAACCAAAGGTTTCTGTATCAAGGGTTAGAGTCCCTCTTTCTTCAGTAACAGATCATTTTACGTGGGTCATAAGCCTTCAGAAACAGCAGAAGGAGATGCTTCGGGAAAAGCATAGAAATTTTTTGGAAAATTCCAAACAGTTTCCAGTCAAACTTCCTGAAGTGACATCACCAACACCTTCAAGTGACTCGGATACTTCTTCAGGATGCTCTTCGGGAAGAAATTCTCCGTTTAAAAACAGCAAGATCCCATTTCCTACTACTTTATAGGAATAAAGGTTAGTGTAAATTATTATTATTATTATTATTATTATTATTATTATTATTATTATTATTATTATTATTATTATTAGTTTGTTATTATTATTATTATTATTATTATTATTATTATTATTATTATTATTATTATTATTATTATTATTATTATTATTATTATTATTATTATTATTAGTATTATTAGTAGTAGTAGTAGTAGTAATAGTATTATTATTATTATTATTATTATTATTATTATTATTATTATTATTATTATTATTATTATTATTATTATTATTATTATTATTATTATTATTATTATTATTATTATTATTATTATTAATATTATTATAATTGCTTTTCTTGTGCGTTTCGCGGGCTTCTTTTCCAAAAACAAGATCAATAATAAGAGCCAATTTTCCCGAGTCAGAGGAAACTCGACATTTTTGTGCCAAATCGATAAAGTTTATTTAATTAATTTAACATGACGAAATCAATACGTGAATCGTGATGGAATTCAAGTTATTTCAAACTACGAGTAGAGAAACAGAAATTTTTTATTAAATATTTTGAAATACAAAAATAAATAAATTTCATTTTTTTTTTTTTTTGTTTTCTTTGTTTAAACAAGAAATTTAAAAACTAAAAATTTTTTAACGAGAATATGTTTTTATAAAGTACGATATTATACATATTATACCATTTTCTCTATTTTGTAGCTTTATATTCTCTTATTCACCATACAAACCATAACCCTAACTATATTTGACAAACAATATACCATTAAAATAGCTCTCTCAGCAATCCCAACTACCCCAAGTCTCTCCCCCGTCCCCAGAGAGTGCCAGACGTTGTCACTTGTCAGTTTATTGACCCTTGACAATCAATGTCTCCGACAAGACTTTTGCCAACAGCAGAGCATAAATCCAGGAGAACACTCACTAAAATTCTCCATTTCTTTTTATGGGAAACTCATTTAAATTTAAATAAAAAATAAAAAGGTAAATAAAAATAAATAAAAATAACTAAATAAAATAAAAATTACAGATAGATAAATAAATAATCGTTAAAATAATTATTAGTAAAATACTACTACTAATAATAATAATAAAAATAAAATACTACTACTTTTACTACTACTACTACTTCTACTATTAATTATAATAAAAATACTGCTACTAATAATAATAATTGATATATAATATGTATTATATTTTTTGCACCGTTTTTTTTTTTTTTTTAATATTACTACACCAAATTCCCACAAGTTTCAAACCAGAAAATTGGCCCAATTAGTCTATTAAATTAGTTATGCCATAGTGGTTTCGATATATATATATATATATATATATATATATATATATATATATATATATATATATATATATATATATATATATATATATATATATATATATATATATATATATATATATATAATATATATATATATATATATATATATATATATATATATATATATATATATATATATATAAACGAAATCCGGCCCCAGAAAGGGTTATTAGCACTGTCAGCAGGTTTCATTTGAGGATGAACCAAGGATTTCACGGGCCGACGGCAAACATCCGATGGCTGGCTAGACCTATCACGGATGCCGATTTTGATTCCACCAGCAGCAAGCACGCCTCTGGTGTACTTATTACGCATAAGTGGGTTGAGCTAAGCGAAAAAAAGAAAACCTCTCTCTCTCTCTCTCTCTCTCTCTCTCTCTCTCTCTCTCTATATATATATATATATATATATAATATATATATATATATATATATATATATATATATATATATATATATATATATATATATATATATATATATATATATATATTATATATATATATATATATATATATATATATATATATATATATATAGTGAGAGAAAGATTTTTTTTACTATTAACCTGAGGTTTTTAAAATGCGTATCTTATATATGGAAATTATTGTGTGTGTGTGTGTGTGTGTGTGTGTGTGTGTGTGTGTGTGTGTGTGTGTGTGAGTCTAGGGTGGGTGGGTGTCTTTTTCTGAACTAAAACCTCTTGCGATTATGGACAGAGGGTTCTGAACCCTATCCTCCTACCTTTCAAAAAATAAAATCAAACCTTTGGCACTGAAAAAAAAGTGATTTGTATATTTACGTAACTTTACCGCTTTTTAATTATGACATTTATTTATTATTGAGTTCATTTATTCGATTAGTAAGACATCTTGCGGAAGAATGATGACTTATACTTTCTGTTCTAGGCTACCACCACTACTTAGTTAGCTACTAAGACCAATTTATTAGAAATTATGTTCCTAAAAACTATGAAAATGCTGAAATATTTTCAATATCGGCTGAGTGTGTGTGTGTGTGTGTGTGTGTGTGTGTGTGTGTGTGTGTGTGTGTGTGTGTGTGTGTGTGTGTGTGTGTGTGTGTGTGTGTGTGAATATTGTCCCTGATTAGATCAAAATTGAAATTTTACCTTCCTAAGTTCTAAAAAGGTCATTTAATAGGTCTAGGTCAAATGTCAATTGCACCTTTGTGGGTAGCTCCAATTCTGGCACGTTTCTTTTTATTATTCCTAATTTTATTTCTTTTTAACACAAACTGATATTCTAATTATCCATTGTTAGTTCACATTTTTCACTTAAACACACACAATTTATGTTAAGGTTATCAGTAAAGATAATACATAGAATTGATGTACAGTTGTACATCATCTCTCCTCAACGGTTTCACTCTATACTTATCTTTTTTCTTAGCTGTTATTTGTCTAAGATGTTTTAAATTCATTAAAAGGGGTTTATATATATTATATATCTTTCAAATCATTCATTTATGAGACTAAACTCGTCTTTAGATAATTATTTCATATAGGACCTAACAACGAAGAATCTCTCTCAATCTTAAACAGATATAACTCAGGCAAAAAAAATCATTAATAAGAAAAGACTGTTTAGAATCTATATTTCCATTGCCAGTTTACTTCTTTAATGATGACAGTTATGATCCGTTCACATAAGACAACTTTAACCTTAAGATTCCAGTTGAGTCACAGTCGTTGGGCAATCTCACTTCGCGGTAGCATTCTCCCACGTATATTCCACTACTCCTTAGGGGTGACTCTGAATAACTACAGCCGAGCGCTGAGGTCTTTATACCGGCGCCGTATCCTGTAAAAACTCGTGATCTTGTCGTTTTCTATACTTTTTTTCCGAAAAAATTCATCAATGCGAAAATGTGATTAGCTTGATAGGTTTCATTTTTACACAGCAAGCGATAAGTACCAGTATCAATTCACATTCTCTTTAGTTCAGCTTCTCAATTAACTTTGTATACCTAAATTGGAAACATTATTAACTTCGATAAAGCCGACTATACCATTGTGTCCCTTATCTACCTTTTCCAGATTTGCATATCGGCTGATTGACTGCTGATTGGTAGTTAGTAACGTATTTTAAAGGAAATCCATTGCATATCAAAGGCATTATCTTAAACATATTCCTAGGCTGTAACTACCCCGCCATTCCCGACTATTTGCGTAGCATCTCTGCACACTTAACAACTTCGATAGAACAATGGTTTCCATACAAAACATAAGATGCAAGGTAGCCGGAAGGACAGGGACCTCTTTTGTCATTATTAACCCCAGAACCTCAAAGGTTTACGTTGTATCAAATTTATTATAGTTACTTATTATAATTTATATTATAAATAAGCGTACACGACTTAAAATAATGTGGAATACGTACATACGTACTGTACTCGTTTTATACATTATGTACGTACGTTTTGCTGGTTTTGAAATTATTCACAATTTTGGTA
>SEYY01006949.1:45000-85000 GCA_009176605.1 Armadillidium nasatum | reverse complement strand
TATATATATATATATAATAGAATACTATAACCGTATATATATTTATATATATATATTAAATAAATTAAAACCCCAGGAAATTAAAACAATTTTTAAAAAGGAGCGAGACTTTCGAAGGAGCAACCGTCCTTCCTCTTTCATGCCTATGGTTCCACCCCTCATTACTTATTTCTTTCTGAAAGATGTCTCATTCAAAAGCATTTAATTAACAGTAGGAGGGTTGACTTGGAGTAACTACTCTGACCTCTCTCGAATTTCTAATTGGGGTAGAGAAAACATGGTGGTTTTCAATGCCACAAAAATTCGGTTTCTCGATCCATCAACATAATCTTCCACACAATTATGACATCTTCAAAAGCACACAACTCAAACCTTTGTCTGTCTTTATAATAACTTTGGTGTCTCTTTTTCTCGTGATCTTTCTTGGAGGATCACATTACTTCTTTTCTATAGACAACTTTTAAGAAGTTGGGTGTTCTGAGGCTCCTTCAAAATTTCTTCAAGCCACCCCAGTTTCTTGCTTTTTAGATATGTATGTTTGCCCCGGTATGTAGTATTTCTCACAAAGCTCTCCTTGAAAAGGTGGAGTCTAGGACTTTTCGTCTCTTTCTGCCAATCGAACTATTGCGTCACTCCTTCTATGCGCTCGCTATTACAATGGACACCGCTCCTCTGAACTCTTTTGTCGCATACCTCCTCCATTGAGAAGAGCTCGTACGACACGCTTTTCTACACAGTCTCATCCTTTCTCTGTACAACTCTCTAGCCCCAGACTTAGCCGCTATGCTCGATCTCACATGTACTCTACCGATGAAGTCTGGAACACACTTCCTTCATCTATTTTTCCAACTTTTTGTCTTGCAGCCCTTCAAACGCTTTGTATCGAGACATGTCGACCTTTAATTTGGTCTTTCCGGAAAATTTCCCAATTCTTGTGGAAATTGGTAGAACTCTGGCCTTTGTCGACAACCTGTATATATATATATATATATATATATATATATATATATATATATATATATATATATATATATATATATATATATATATATATATATATATATATATATATATATATATATATATATATATACAGGTCAGTATTGTGCACCAGGTAACCGGCTACGAAATGTTGGAGGCTCTAAAATGTATTCACACTCTTGTCCCTGTCAGCCAGGGTTGGACTGCAAGCCTTTGTGGGTTCGTCAGATTCATGGGGTAAGAGTTCATTGATCTCTTTAATATAAAGTTTGTAATTCAACCATGTTCAATGAGTTGATCATATGGTGATTCGGAGTTTTATTATATTTTTAGGCAATATATAAGAGTTCTAAATTTGAAGTACTAAAATTTTACATGTCTCTCTATATTCTCATGTATTAAAATCTATTCTGAAGATACTGTTATATAGGGCGTCCCACTAGATCCATGGCCCCTGATATGCTTATATAGATATCAAAGTACTCGTCGTATGAACATCTTTAGTGAGTTCGTAAGTCATTTGGATGAAGAGAAGTTCCTTATTGGCTATTTTCAGATATTTACCACATGTTCAACTTCATCATGTACGAAGTTGAGTCCTTTGAAAATCAGGTCATTTTCAAGTGACTTTGGTAACTAAGGTCACCTGACCCTACTCGGCCGGATTTCTTCCTGTAGTGCGTGCTGAAAGGGAAAGAGTATCGCAACAAGTCATGAACTCTCATGAAAATGAAAGACAACCTTCACCAGGCAATTCACCCTGTGACTCCAAGTATGTAGGAGGCATCCTTCCGTACATGAAAAAAGAAAGTGGAGGCATCCACTGATGCTAATGGCAATCACTTCCAACACAGTTGTAGTTTTTTTTTTTTTTGAAAGCGGACCTCACCTACGAGGGGATATGCCATCCCTCCAGGCAGACAAAATACTCCCCTTCAACCCATCACGAGTTCAGAGCGAGTGAAACACGTCCACAAGCAATGAGAGCTCGTAATGCTCTCCCAACACAGTCGTGATGTCAGTACGATTCTCGCACATCAAAGTTTGCTCGTGGCAAGTTTGATTAACTTTTAATCACTACTTTGATATCTATAAGCGCATATCGGCCCGAAAACAAGTGTGACACCTTGAACTACACATTAAAATTACGTGTATTTATTTACACTTTTGAATAAATAATAAAGAAAAGACAATTTTATACTTCTTTATTATAATTTTTTTTTATATTAAAGTAATGAAAATTTTTAAAATATATTTTTTCAATTTCATTGTCATTGTCATATATATATATATATATATATATATATATATATATATATATATAATATATATATATATATATATATATATATATATATATATATATATATATATATATATATATATATTAATATATATATATTATATATATTATATATATAATATATATATATATATATATATATATATATATAATATATATATATATATATATATATATATATATATATATATATATATATATATATATATATATATATATATATATATATATATATATATATATATATATATATATATATATATATATATATATATATATATATATATATATATATATATATATATATATATATATATATATATATATATATATATATATATATATATATATATATATATATATATATATATATATATATATATATATATATATATATATATATATATATATATATATATATATATATATATATATATATATATATATATATATATATATATATATATATATATATAATATATATATATATATATATATATATATATATATATATATATATATATATATATATATATATATATTTTATTTACAGATGACGGTCCTGCAAGATCCAAAGTGTACACCCAGAGAAATAAGTCCTTTATCCCCCGTCATGAGTCGGTATCTCTACAATGCTTTTCCAGAAGTTCCAGTTGAATAAATATGGCTAGAAGTCTTATGTCTTGGAAGAGAGAACATAGAAATTGTCATTTTGTTCATTTTTATCTCTTTTTTTTTTTTGAGAGTTCTTTACTCCTACATGATTTCTGTGTCCACCATTTTGTTTAGTTTCCAAAGTTAAAACTAGTTTTCTTTGAGTCATAATTAGTTAAGTGTACAAAATTGTTAAATTTTTTTTTTTAAATTTGACATTTTGTTTTTTCATTTACCTATATTTATTTTCATAATGAACTATTTCATTTGAATTTGAAGCAAAGTAGTTTGAGGTTATAAAATTTTATTGTAAAATTCCTTTTTTACTTACTGTGATTTAACAGTGGTCTTATGGTACTATAAAAGTTCTTTATAAGAATTTAGACGAAAATTCCGAAACAATAATTCTCATTATAATTAGCAGCGAATACATGAATGAAAGAGGGAGGAGCATAGGGGTTGCCGGGGGTGGGAACCCTAACTTCTAGTTACTAGCAGAACCAGAACACAATTAATTTAGTTAACAATGTGATTTTTTAATTAAAAATAAACAAAAAAAAAGTGTTCAGATGGTTAAAAATATTTGTATACATTATGTTCTTAGAATTTCTTAACTTGATTTAAGAGATTTATAAGTGACATAAAATTATTAACTTAATGTCTATATATAAAATATGACAAGTAAAGATATGCAGATATTTAAATGTGGCATAATCGTGATATATTAATGACTCTCAAGTTTAGGAGAAACTCTAAAAATACAAGTAGTGATCTGAATGTGTCTTATAGTGTAAAACTATTTTTTTTTTTTTTTTTTTTTTTTTTTTTTTGAAACCCGAAGAAGAGAGTGTCCCTTGCAAAAGTTGACTAATACTTTTTTTAAGAACTTTAATTAGTTTGTGTATTAAATTTTACTCAGATTTTACAGCGAGACAGTTTTTAAAGTTTAGATGTACAATACTTTAGCAGTGAGGGAATTAAGACAGTCAATAATGAATAGATCTTTCAAAGGAAATATTTAACTGGCTATAAATAATACAAATTATCACCTATATAATATTACATCAATTGAACGGGGTACGTGTAATTTATAACTAACAAATAAGACAAAAATTTACTTCATATATAAGATAAATTTGTCTCTTAGTTATTTGCCGGACGTTTATGAGATGTATTTTCGGCTCATTTGCAGTCCAGACTCCTTTGATGTCAACAGTTTTAACTTTGTATTAATTTTAAATGTTTCCCAAAATCTTGAGACTGATTATTATGATATTTCCATGAATATAGGCATAATTTTCTTAACCACAAATAATGAACCACTAAAAGAGAGAATTTTAAATAATTAGTTTAAAAAATTTTGTATTTAAATTTTCTTCTATTCTTATAAGATATATGAGTCAGTATTGTATAATTTTTTAATATATATATAAATGTTTAACAATATGGTGTTTTATTTTTCATCTTTGAAAAAGTTTTCTTTTTTTTTCCTTTATAAAAATTATATCTTGAAGTATACCGTGGCACAAACGGTAGAGTGATTGATTCACATGGTTGAGGAAGCCGGTTTGATCCCGTATGCGGATAGGAAGTAGAATATATCTACAAATGTTCCTCTTTTAACTTAAAAAAAAGAAAGGAAAAAAAAAAAAAAAAAAAAAAAAGACAAAAGTGTCCCATTCACTGTTTAAATAACTTTTTAAATAATTAAGGGTTTGAGAAGTATTCAAGAGCTATTTTTAACCATCTCGATTTTGTATGCATTTCGGAAATAATAATTTCAGCAATGAGAACGAATTACATATATGGAGATACTACTGATATAACATGGAGAACTGATCATTACACGGAGAGTTGTAACTCATAAAGTAATGGCTTCTGTCTCATTACTTCAATATGTCGAATAGTTATATACCTTTTACAAACGGTAAAAGTGACATATAACTTACAAGTGACATATGTAGTTTTATACATAGTTCTGAGAACTTTAGGAACAGGTAGACACTTAACCTGACTACCAGAAAGTTAAATTCCTTAAGAGGAAAATTAATTCCGTATGAGGTGCACATTAGTATTCTACTTAACAAAAACCCCCCCCGAGTATAATGCATAAAAAATGACCTAACGCATAATTATAATAAAAGAAATGTGATTTTTTGTATAAGATATTTATTGATTAAAAGAAACGCATTGATATACGGTACCAATACTGAACAATAAATGATTATACTAACAACAATATAATTTTTCGTAGTTTTTTATAATTCAAAACAATCAAATCTTTTAAATCAAATAACGATAAAATAATTCATGTTTAAAATATCTATTTTTTTTTTTATTTCATTAATTTTAAGTACAGTAACTTTTCTCATAATTTAACATATTTTATGACACAATGTGATTTTTATTTTTATTTTTTCCACCTCATTCATTTAATGTTTTGCTTTAATATTTTCATAAATATTTTATGTAAATACTCTTGTAATATTTATCATTGTAAATGAACACTGCATAATTTTTTTTTATATTAAAAAAAAAAAAAAAATATATATATATATATATATATACATATATAAAAAGTAAATGTAACAATATTCTTACAAAATTATATATACATTTTTTTTTAGTTCTTACACAGAAGTCATCACCATTCACTTAAAGAGCGTCCATTCTGTGATGACGGAAAACTCGTCTTACGCAGGTTTTCTAGACGCATTGCACGTTTGTCACCATGGGTGGAATGGTAACTTATTTATTTCGGATACGTAATTCCTGGATACGCAAACACGGTATCAATATTGAAGGATGGAGGGAGAGTGTATCAAAATGTGCCTCTTTCATATAAGGTTATAAAAATAGTGGTGCAAACCTATGACGAACGAAGGTTAATGCAGAACAATCTATGAATTGGTGATTTATTAAAAAAGCAACACACACAGTGGATAAACTGGCAAACGGTAGGAGGAACATTTTACATGTAGTGACCCTGAGTGAATGACTCTTTGACTGATGGATTTCGAGCCAGAACAACTTTTTGAGAAACGACTGGGTAATGCAAAGAGGACTTTTCTAAGGCAAACTTAAGACTGTGGAGCTGTATCAATCTGCGTATAATATTCCAGCTCCTCTGACAGAACAACTTAAGATCCTGACATATATGAAATATGTAATCAGTTAATAACACTACGATTTGTAATAGGTGGGAGATAAGCCAAATTATCTAGGTGAAATACAGAAGCCAGTTTACCCCACAAATTTGCATCCTTATTACCTGGAATTCAACGTGCATGCAATGGGATCTAATGTTTTATCTCAATCTTTGTGAGAATGGAACAGCTGTAGAAATCTTTTGGACAGGCAAAACTTTTTTTTTTTTTTTATTGTCCTTTCAGTGATTGAAGTGCACCGCGGAAATTTGAATATATGACTATGAATCTAATTGCTAATTTTACAAAAGACGAAAGTATGGAAAAGAAAAAAAAAAAAAAATGATACATTGTGAATTCAGAAAAAAACGGCAGAGGTACCCATCCTTTCTCAGATTAGAGGTAAATATGTAAACAAGTAGAGAGTTCATGTGGGTGACAGAATGAGAATAGAATGCAGCCTTCATTAAAGTAGGATGGGAGAGGTTCTTAGTGAATCTTGGAAAGAAAATTGTCAGAATTGTATACTGTTACTAGTCAACGTCCGTCATTTCAGATTTGGTTAAAAAGTCGAGGTAAGTTGAAGACGCTTGTCTGTATATTGTGTAACTCTAGTCCACCTTGGTTGGAACAAGAATAATAACTATGCATAATTGTTTTTTTCAATTGGCGGGCGTCCCACTTCGTCGGTGAGGTGGCGAATAAAGCGAGTGAATGGCGACAATCCGCCTTTATGTGACACATGTGATTAAGTAAGAAATTCATTTCACAAGCAGGCCTAGAAATCTGAGACAGTTTGGCTAATAATGGCACGACAAAGAGTGAGAGAGAAGGGCTATTGGAAAATGCCTTTCATACCTCTTCGTCGTAATAGCATAGAACTTGTCTTTTTCGGGGAAAAACGAAAGTCGGGATGATTGCCCCACTCAGTTAAGAAGTTTACGATCGATAGAATCCGTTTTCGAAATGTTAATTGGAAATTTTTGGTAATTAACTAAAGAGTTGACGGTTGGTACGTTGGTCCAAACATACTAGTTTCTGATCTTGAGATTGAGAAGTAGAGATCTGGCTGGTGATGCTTTTAAGATCGGAGATGTTTGTGGTATGTTACAACTATGTGTTCAATCGTTTTCTCAGTTTGCATTCAGGAGATCACCAAGAAGTAACAGGTCTCTAACCTGTTGCTGGACGAATAGAAGTTTAAATCATGGAAAGAGTTTAGGAATGAAATGCAAAAGCATGTTATAGTAGTAAGCCATTCTCCTGCTGTGAAGACCATTTACCTTGAAAATAGTAGATATTAACCCATCTGAGCAGGGTCCTAAAGTCGGGGTTGGTGAGAGTCGTTTTATGATAATGAGGTCGTGACATATACCAGAGGTTGTTGAGAAACAAACGGAGAAAACTGATTTATGATGGTGTAAAGACTATAGATAAAAAGATATATCAACACTGGAGTTCGCATACAAGTGGAAACTCCTGTATTTAGGCAAGCTAATAGATCTAACTGCTTCATGATTATTTTGCTGTTGCAATAGCATGTTCAGCGCCCAAAGGGGTTGATGAGTTTTAAATATGCTAAATATAAGAAAAACACCGTATACTCTTGGTTCATTTATTTCCTAGCAGTTATTGTGTAGGTGTGACCGAGAATCTTCGAATAATACGAGATGGTTCTACGAAAGAGGAAGACAGCACAAATCTGTCATGGGTTTTTGGGAGTACATCTGAAAGGAGTTCCATAAGATGAGAGCGAGTAAATGTCAGCCACTAATTTCGAGTTCTTGCAAGCAAAAGCTCTGTTGACAACAGACATCAATAAATCGGACCAGCGTCCCAAAATTTGAATAGTAGCCTTGATGACTTCATTGTAAGAATTATACGTATTGAAAGTTTAAAGGAGGTTAAGTAGATAAGTGACTGTTGACTAAAGACTCAATCTGGTTTGTGTCATCAGGCAAAGAATCTGTTCCAGGTGTGGGCAAGGGGATGTTATAAAACTGAGAGATGCGTTCGTTGGCGGATGATGGGATGCCTCTGTCTTCTGAGTTAGCAGAGAGAGTTTCGCCAAAAACTCGCGCAAGATTTTTTTCTACCTCATCTTTAATCTTAAGTGGAGGAGTACCATCGGATGAGAAAGTTTGTGTAGGAGCCTGTTTCTCATCAAGACTTATGGTTATCCCGGAGTGGGACTCACCGTCGGAAGTAGTAGAAGTTTCACTGCAAGGGTTTACCGAATGAGAGTTCCGTTTATGAGTAGATAGAGTGGACTGAGATTGAGAACCAAGAACCATCTTAATTCCTTCAGTATTTTTCACCAAATGTGTTGAATCTGTTTTATAATTAAATTATATTTATTAAATTATCACAATTAGTAAAGCACCTTTACAAAATTTATAACGCGATACAGTATATATTTTTGTCTAAATTCTTTACTGCGTTTATGACAAAATTCCCAAATTTATATATTTTTTTTATATATAAATTTTTAAATAGATATACCTAACCAAAACTGATCCTTCCCAACTCCACATCTTTAAACCCTTCATCAAAAATTTAACGTCAACACTATCATAACATACACTTTAACCAATAACTATCACTAAGAGGTTTATAATAAAACATTTCAAAAAAAAATTAGTTTATATTGATAAAAATAAACCTTACAAATTATCGTTACTCTCCCCCCCAACCCCGATCCTTGCAATAAAAAAAATGAGAATTTAAAATTAAAAAACAAATAATCCCTAAAAATAAACTATTAACTATAAAAAAAATGAAATTTGTCAAATATTATAACACCTCAAATAATAATAATAATAATAAAATGATAAATAATAATAATAATAATAATAATAATGATAACAATAATAATATGAAGTCATTTAAAATTTGACTGTTTTAAGGCAATATTTGCACACAGCCCAGACAATAAATAACCTTATAAATTCCTTTTAGAAAAATGATTACATTCATTTAAAATAATAAAATTTATTTTTAAAATATTTTAATAATACCTTCCATAATATATATATATATATAATATATATATATATATATATATTAATATATATATATATATATATAATATATATATATATATATATATATATATATATATATATAATATATATAATTAATTTTTTTTTTTTTTTTTTTTTGCTTAAATAATAATAATATAAATAATAATAATAATATAATAATAATAATAATAATAATAGAAAACTCTTGCTCTTATAATTTACGAACCTCATAAGACAATATTCTAATATATATATATATATATATATTATATATATATATATATATAATATATATATATATATATATATATATATATATATATATATACAACTAAACTCGTCTCTCGCCTTCTCAATATATACCCTAGGGATCTGATGCCTCTTCTTCTATTTCCCTTGGCAAGAAATTTGAAGACTTCAACAAAGGTAAATATTAAGAATACTTAAACAATATTAAAGTATGACTTTTATTTACATTGCAAAATGTACGTACCCTTGATACCCACTACCCTTAAACACAACCAAACCTCATTTTTAGGCAACATAACCTTATAAAAAAAAAAGCCTGAATATTAGGCAATACAAACTTACAAAACACCTGGAAAAAAAAATACCAAAAAAATAAAAAAATTAAAAATAAAACTTAATTACTATTTGAGGAGCCATTGTCTATGACTTTTTCTAGCTGTTGGTGTTCCATAATCTTCCTGTTGTAGTTTTCGAGAGTTGTTTGAATAGTTTCGGCAGAATATTTGCACTTAGAGGAACCACACATGCATGTGAAGTGCTTGTACTTTATTACCCAAAACTTCTCGCCGTAATCAAATCTGGAACATAGTAAACAAATATGTTATGGTACTATATATATATATATATATATATATATATATATATATATATATATATATATATATATATATATATATATATATATATATATATATATATATATATCACAGCGATAGTGTTGAGGCCGAGACGATAAACTATTACTTGAAAAACACACAGTTTTGATCCCCAGTCATGGGTATGATTATCTAGAAGGAAAATTGGCACCTAGTTACCTAGACGCCATTTTGGGGATATGTTGCTACTTTTTTTTCTTCTTTTTGTTACCAGGTTTATTATTAGGTTTTACATCGAATGCAGACATCAAGACCTAACACATTTGTGCTGCTAAAAATATTTAAATTTCTATTTAAATCAGGATGCAAATTTTCGAAAATAAAAACCGTTGTATAATTTATTTAAAAAAAAAAAAACCTATGGAAATATTACACCGTCTTGAAACAATAAGGGGACCTATAAAAGAAATGAACTACATCATGGTCACCCAAAGTCAGTGAAAACGGGATTTTAACTGAAGTTACGCCACGTTTCTAAGGTCCTTGAAATGGTAGTATCATAACTGCTAAGACAATTCAATTAAATATGAGGAATCTTTAGATAGAAATATTTAACTAAACCCAAAAGAAAAATAGTGTTTGATGAAGGATGTTAAATTTTTTGACATCTAATTAAAAACCATTGGAAGACTTTTTTTTTGCTTCGGTCTCCACCTCCATTACAACTGCAACTTGATATAGAATCTAACGGTTCCAGACAATTACATAAATCAAATAATTATATAACTTAAAAAAAAAATTAGAAATAATATCGCTAAAAAAATAAACACGTAAATACAAAACATTTTTAATTAAAGGTCGCTAACCATAGTTTATAACCAAGTCTTTTTTTTTTTTAAATGTCATACATGATCAAGAAACCTACCACCTCTTGAATTTAAATTCAAAAATGTTAAATAAAGAAGTTTCTTATTTTACACTCATTTTCACATAATTAATCTCTATATACAAAATAATCCAAGGTTAACATCTAATACTTACCCTAGTTCCTCGTCAGCTTCTATGTCTCTATTGGCGAAGAAGGCAATTCGAGGGAAAAGCAGGTCTTGATGATCGATGAAAATTCGAACGGGTGTTAAATTTGCTTCGCACAGATGATTGATAAACCGAGCAACATTTCCGTACTGCCTCGCGTCGATACAGTAAGTTTCACTATCCTGTTTTAAGAAATATAAATTGAAATGAATTCACTTTACAATCTTTAAATGTTAATGAAAAATGATACAAAACATTAACATTTAAGATTAGAAGATCTTCAGAAGACAGAAACAGCAATATATATATATATATAATATATATATATATATATATATATATATATATATATATATATATATATATATTATATATATATATATATATATATATATATATATATATATAATATATATATATATATATATATATATATATATAATATATATATATATATAGTGAAAGAGTTCAGTAAATACTACACGGTCTTTAGTTCTTTCGTATTTTAATAGACTTATGTTTAAATTTCTTCTAAATCGAAGCACACGCTACTTAATAAAAGAATTCCTTTTTATTTCACTTTCTCTGACTTTCCAACTCAATTTTTCAATCACCTCACATTACTTTCCTACTTTTACCTCTAGGGTTCTAGAGGTTCCTACACTTTTCAATAATAACATAATAATAATAATAATAATAATAATAATAATAATAATAATAATAATAATAATATAATAATAAAATAATAATAATAATAATAATTAATAATAATAATAATAATAATAATAATAATAATAATAATAATAATAATAATAATACTTACTCTATTGTCAAGATCAAACAAATATGAATCATCCTCCCGAAGGTCCGCTTCCAAATCCGTAATAATTTCCCCAACGTATTCGCAAACGTACGAGCCCTATGACAAGGATAAAAAAATCAAGAAAATTTCTTTAGAACCCCGTAAAAAATGTTAATACCTTGAATTATACAAAAAAATACAATAAAGAAATAAATAAAATCATTCATATAAAAGCCAAATGACAAAAAAACATTAGATGATAGAATATAGGGTGATAAATCATATGGTGACAGAATGTAAAGTGTTAGAAAAAAGGGTGAAAAAATTTAGTTCAATAAGCTTCCATTAAATAAACAAAAAACATACATACCTTTTCTATGGTTTTGAGAGCCCTGACTCCCCAACCCTTTCCAACGGTTCTGAAGAGTTGCAAATGTGACGTCATACCATGTTGAACTACTCGGTTGTGGCAAGAGAGTTTGTTGCAGCCACATGCACGATTGCACTCAAAAATCATTGGAGGATCTATAACAATAAAATTCCTAGATGAAACGATGATGATGGTTTACTATGCAAAATTAAATCTTATAAAAAAGGGTTTATGTGATCCTTCTCTTAAACAAAGAGCAGACCTTCAAGAGAATAATATGTAATATATTTTTTAAAAAATTATGGAAACGAACACCTAGAATCCTGGGCAAGACGATTTTCAAGTTAACTTAAGTGGCTTTAGAATTATAGACATATTTGAAAATGAAGAACCATTTCCATAGTTCAAACTGTGTAAAATGTCATTCTGCAATTTTATTTCTTATTTTCCTGTTAAGACGTAAGTCTAGACTTAACAAGCCGTTCAAATAGGATAAAAAATTTACTGGAATTTGATCTCCCCATTCAAGTCTATAAAAGTTCTTGTAATCTGAACACCCTAACCCAGGGCTTCTCAATCGTTGCTTCTCCAAGATTAAAAATTGAAATAATAACTGTAATAAGTATGTTATTCATTATAGATGAGGTGGGTTGTGGAGAGAACATCTTACGGAAAGTCTGTTTCATCATATTCAGTAATGAAATCTAAATTTAGAAATAAATCGAACACAGAAAATGATTTGCGTCATCGAGTAACATCTATCAATTAAGGTACTGAAAAACCAGCGCAAATAAATTCTAAAATTTTTGCCTTAGTTTTGGTTGAAACTTTGTCAATTGCCTAGAAAAGAAAAGTTATTTAGATGACATGTCCAGTTCATTTTTCAAAAATGATGGTTTCAAGATAATTTTATTTTCTGTCCAAGTTGCCTCGTAGGAATACAAAGACTGAGAGACTTGATATAACCGACCAAAATTACAAATATCCAAATAATCCTACTGTGGACTGACGCCTGAAAGGTTTTTCAGAATTGGAAACAGCAGTGGCTTCTGCTTGCACTGATTCTAATAGGATATTATAAATTTCTATACAATACCATTTACCTCACTAATAATAATAATAATAATAATAATAATGATAATAATAATACATAGTTACTTACCCACATAATTAAAATCTGAGAGAAGCTTTCCTTCAGGGTCGTACCAACATTGGAAGTTCAGCTGACTACAAAAGCAGTTTTCTGTGTTGCATCCATCCTCACATTCACACCACTGAAAAACATTATTATTAATATTAAACACTTTTAATTATGAAATAAAAATATGAAAACAAAAAAGAAAAATGAAACAACACTAATATAAAGGGACAAGAATATGAGCTATCATGATGAGAACAGGTAAAAGAACAAAAGGAAATTGGGGAAAGAGGAGAATGACAACCGAAGAAATATAAAACAATAACAGAACGAAGGTATAAAAATACTATAACTTAAATGAATTTGAAAGCTATTTAAAAAGAAATTGTTTTAATGTTTCAAATCTCTACCTTCAGAGAGTTCATTGTCCGATCAATGTTCACATTAAGGGCCTCGCAGACTTCAGATATATAAATGTAATCTTTAGGTACTCCTTCGTCATCCACACCATTCACAATGGGAATCGGAACAGCTTCCTTACCAGCTGCTATGTCACTGAAAAATAAAAAAGGATATTTATATACAAACAAACAATTTAAAGCCTATTACTACTACCACAACTACTCTCTCATATTTTAATATTTCATTTTTCCAGTATTTATCATCTATAATCTTGAGGAATCCTGGTGTAATTTTGAGTCCCAACAATTTGTCTTGTACTTCATCCTCATACAATCAAACTATTATCTGTATTTTTTTAGCTATTTTTTTTTTCTATATCTATACTATAATTATCATCACTATGTAGCTTTTAAATTCAGTTTTTCCCACCTATCCTTAAATACAAAAGATGTTTGCATCAAAATATGACTCTCTTAATAGTTACTAGTTACTTTCTTTAAATGAATAACAATAATACTAATCATAGTAATAATAATAACAACTAGAGATCAGAAAATCAGTAAATTTCGGTGAATCCGGATTGAAATATGATTAGAAAAGTTCTCAAAACTTGGAATTAGAAATCCGGAAACATTCCAATTTAGAATAGGAAACAGAATCAGACGATCTTATAACCAAATCCACACCCCTGGTAAATTCTATACATTTTACTTCATGCGTATCTCAATAATTCATTCCTTTCTTATCAGTCCTATTATTATTAAATATAACCTTTCCAATCATTCATACATATATTAATAATGTCTAGCGATTATTATTTTAGAAGATAACGTAGATGCAAAAATTTTTATTAACATCTATAATAATAATAATAATAATAATAATAATAATAATAATAATAATAATAATAATAATAATAATAATGATAATAATAACCTGCTCAATATTCTCTCATTTCTCATTCCATTGGATTCCATAACATTTCGAAGTTTCTTGCTCAACGTGAGTTGTAGATACACATCAGATTCGGGAAAAGTGCAGTCAAGAGGAGTTTGGCCTTTGGCATTTTGGATATCGAGCGAGGCTCCCCGTGTCAATAGCAGAACAACGGCTTCAACGTGATTTTGACGGGCAGCAATGTGACTAAAAACAGGAAATTGAAGATTATAGCTATATCATAACAAATCATATAGAGTAATGCATAATACAAAATTGCATTTGAGGAGCACATACAAAAAATATAGCTCAGACTCCAACTTCACTCTCTATCAACCCTTTGAAAGCCATAGCTTCCTTATTTTAATATAAATTTTATATTTAAAAAAAAAAAAAAAATACTGGGTGAAATAATGAAATAAAAAATAAAAAAAGCAAAGATATTACTTACAGAGGTGTATCTCCAATAGCATTCATAGAACGCAAGGAACAACCACGATCAAGTACCATAGAACAAATATGAGTTGATCCAGAAAATGCAGCCCAATGCAAGGCAGTATTTTGTTCAACATCACAAATCTGTGGATTTGCTCCACGATCTAAAAGAATCCTGTGGAACGAAAGAGCAACATTTAGCTTCAAATATGCATAATTAACAAAAATCTCGGTAAATGTATCACAATGACACGATACTTTGAATGTAAGTTTGATATTATTTTAAACATCCCCTTCTCAAATAAAACTCTGGCCGTAAGTAATGGTGATAATTGGTATATATATATATATATATATATATATATATATATATATATATATATATATATATATATATATATATATATATATATATATATATATATATATATATGAATAAAAAAAAGATAAGAAAATCATAAGACTAAATGAGATTCTGACAGAAGGGGGAGGGGGCATGACTTCTCCCCAGGGAAACTTTTCCAGTTACGACTATGAAAATACTTCACAATCTCTAAATAATTATCTGAATTATTAAAATATTTAATAATAAAATTATTAGTCATGTGAAAGCTTACTATATTATTTTAAAAAACAAGTAGCAAAAAAATAGTAAGCAAGATTTAGAAATATTTAAAACTAAGATTAAAATAATATTAAAAAGAAAGTTGCGTTTTCAGAAACTTGAAGATAATAATAATAATAATAATTAGAAATATATATAAAAAAAAAACATTTAGCTTCAAATATCATCTCTACATAAAATTAAGAAGACATACTAAAGTGAATACCAAAGATATTATTATTATTATTATTATTATTAGTAGTAGTAGTAGTAGAAGCAGCAGCAGAAAAAATATATGTAATAATATTTATAGAAATTTGTGGTTTTAGAAAACTACTGTAACTAGTTTAAAAAAAAAAAAAAAAAAAAAAAAAAAAAAAAAAAGATGGTAAAAGTTTTTCGTCTTTACATACTTAACAACGTTAATACAACGATTTTCCGAGGCCCAAACGAGAGGTGTCCACCCTCCGTCGTCTTGAATGTTGATGGCGTGACGAGACAACCTTCCTGAGTCCAAAATATGTCTACACGCTTCGAAATTTCCTGATTTCGCAGCAATATGAAGACTCGTCATTCCATCTTGAGTCTGTCACATGAAAAAAATAAAATGCATGGAAAGAAATATACATTATTTTCATTAATTTTTGATCAAAATTCTAATTTAATTGTAAATTATTATTCTAGTCCACAACACTTTTTTTTTAAAAATAATTTCTGAACTTAATCAAATTAAAAACATATTCCAAGATTTTGGAGAAGAAAATAAACATTTGTTTTCTTTTGAAATCGGCATGTTATAGTAGAATACAAATCAAAATTAACAAAATAGTTTACTACGAGTAATGAAAAAAACATTAACCTGAAAATCACGGTTATTGGTCCCAATTAAACAACTATGTAAAAATATTGACAAAATATATATATTACATGAGGTTCATTCGACAGAACTAAGTTCTATGTATTTATATGAAATAAAAAAGCATTAAGTAAACAGCACATCCATCCAAATAAAATAATTTTTCAGCTTCTCAAAACGGCACTGTCAAACTTGCTTTTGTACACATACTTGCGACAGCACTGCTTCTGGAAAACTTATATTATCTCATATATATTATGATTTGGTAGGCAAAGCAAAGAGATTGCGATTTCCCTCGCTAGACATTAACATGTAACAAGTGAACCAGAAGCTAAAACTGCTGTGAGCAATTCGCGGTGAGAGTGATGTCGATTGTGTAACAATTCCTTACTATCCACCGAGAGGGGGGTTTGAAAAACAAGCCCAAAATCTCAATAACTTGGCTTCGCATTTTAGAAACGCCCAAGAACCAAGCCATAGGTGGATGGTGTCGATACTATCAACTGGGAATTTAGAGACGAAGCTAAAGCCTCCATCGCAGCATTGTAACTTAAAAAAAATAAGAATCGCATCTATTTTAATATCTACACCAAAAATATAAACTAAAAATTTCGAGTCTCTCTGATCCTGGCACAAAAAGAGTTCATAAGCTCAGAATCAATGTCTGCAACAAATCTCAACACAATAAGACCTTCAGGAACGCTCCTTTCACCCTCACTATGATTCAAACTTGAGAAGTTTCCTTTCCCATTTGGAAGATGAGTCATTGAAACTCAATAATCCTAAACATTAGGAAAACTTTACCTAGGATTATATTAAAACTTCTTATATTCAACCAACAGTTCCAGGTAGCTCTATCCATTTTAAGTAGGCAAAAGAATAGATCTGTGAACGTTAAGACTACTTTGAACAAAGCATCAGAATGAGACATCCAAATTTTTTTGTCTTTTCCAGTTTTTAGAGGCAGAAAACAGTCTCATAGGAATTGGTTACTAAGTTAATTAGTAACCAAATGAAATAAAATATCAATTTTGATAACAAAAAAAAAGAACATTCTCTGTACATTGAGGTTCTAGATTTTCATATATATATATATATATATATATATATATATATATATATATATATATATATATATATATATATATATATATATATATATATATATATATATATATATATATATATATATATATATAAAATCTCACCTTTACATTTAGATTCGACCCAGCTTGAATAAGGTAATTTACAATATCATTATGTCCCTTGGTAATTGCGATCATCAACGGCGTCTGCAACTGCGAGTCCACAGGATCGAGAGACGCCCCTGAGCTCACCAAAATGTGGATTGCAGGTAGACATCCGTGAGTAGAGGCAGTGTGTAGACCACACTGATTCCCATACTCTTTAACTTTCGCATTGGGACTAACTCCATTCACTAGAATAATAAATAATAATAATAAATAATATTATATAGAATAGAAAAATGTCTCATGAATTTTTAAAAAGAATATGAGTTTTATTTCTCTCTCTCTCTAAAAAAATGTAAATAATAATAATAATAATAATAAATAATAATAATAATACCTAAAACGTGAAGAAGTTTCTCTAAATCTCCTTGTTTACAAGACCAATAAATGCCTTTTGGAGCTGCTCTGTAAATATATATATATATATATATATATATATATATATATATATATATAATATATAATATATATATATATATATATTATATATATATATATATATATACCAGGGTGGAAAAACAAAACAAAATAATTTTCTAAAAATAAAAAACATATTTGGTTTCGTTGGTTGGTTTCTTTTTAATAGAAAACATTGTTTTTTTTCATAGTTTTTTTTAAAAAAAACTTAAAAGGAAAACTTTATAAAAAAATTTTTTTTGAATGAGTTAAAGATTCAGACAGTAATTGAAATAAATAAAAACAAAAAAAAAAAATGATAAAAATAATTAACGTCTTCCTCATAGCTAAAAGAAATATTCACATGCAATAAACTCTACATTTTAAGAAAGGAAAGATTTTCAAGTTCCTGAAAGAACAGTAACTGAAATTAAACCTGAGATTCTGGTACACCACTAATGAATATATTAGTAATCAAAATAAGACACAGTAATTTTTATTACTTCAAAATTTGAATTCCTCTTACTTTATATTGAAGGATTTGCCCATCTTGATCACTTCAATGGCAGCAGTGAGTCTGTCTCTATCAAGTCCAACTGGAAGTTTTGACGGTGAAATGACTTTCCCATCAGGTAATTCAATAATAGGCATGCCAGAATTTTCGGCGTCAGGATTAACGGGTTCAACCATAAGCGTTTTTGATAAACTCATACGAGCCGAAGAATTATTTCTGCATATATATATATATATATATATATATATATATATATATATATATATATATATATATATATAATATATATATATATATATATATATATATATATATATATATATATATATATATATATATATATATATATATATATATATATATATATATATATATATATATATTTTTTTTTTTTTTTTTTTTAAATTAATAATTTAAATAAATAAATAAATAAATAAATATATAAATATATAATATATATATATATATATATATATATATATATATATATATATATATATATATATATATATATATATAATATATATATATATATATATATATATATATATATAAAATTTCAAGGTTGACAAAAAACAAAATTCAATTTAATTTAAAAAACATAAATAAATAAATATATAAATAAATAAATAATAATTCTTTTATATTTTTAATTTTCTTTAGGGAGACAAGTATAATTTTCAAACTAGCTACACCAACTAAAATTTTATGAAAATTACATTTAAGTATTTAAGACAAACTTTTATCAGAGGGAGAACCAAGGAGGTCGGCGCACTTCCTTTTAGTTAAAGTAAGCTTGGCTCGTCGAAGAATATCCCTGCAGCTATTCCGAGCAGAATAAAAATTAGTAAGAGTGATAGGAGAAAAGAGTTTTTCCACATCCGATAAGCATGGCTCTCTTCTGAAAGGCGCGAGAGCATTAGCCATCGAACCATGGATTTTAGAGAGAGAGAGATTTAGTTGAAGAAGGAATGAGCCTGATCATCCCATCAGCGATCACGGCTCCTACCTTTTCAAAGCAGGATTCATTCCAGGAATAGTTAGCGTAGAAGCGACGCAAAGCTCCTCCCCCTCAATTAGCCTTATTAAAGTGCCAAAAATTGCGTTTTGGGTAGAATGGAGCTGCTGGAGAGAAAGTGTTAATTTAAGAGCCATAAGAATGTGATCAGAATTACCGATGGGAGGGAAAATGGTGTATTTATAACGAGAAATAGTGGTGAAGCTTAAGTAAGTGTGCTAAAGAATTGGTCAGGACCATCTGGGATGTGTGTAGGTTCTCTAATTACTGTTCCAAATCGCTGAGAATACTGAATGATTTAGCTTCCTCTCCACCTGTATCAGTATGGGAGAAGCCTACTCACTCAGTGTGGTGTACGCTGAAATCCCTAAATAGAGGATCTAAAGCCTTAAAACGTCGAAAATAGGAAATACAAAATTCACGATTCCAAATACTGGGAATAAGACAAAAGATTCTAAAACTGAAGTAGTTTCCGAATCTCCTTTATCAAGTACAGATTCTAAAACTTTGGCAAGTACTGATATTAAAAAAAAAAAGATGTTAAGGATGAGAAGGGTAACTTTTTTTCCATCAGGTTGAATGAAAACATATTTCCAGAAAGAAGGAAACGTTTAAGCTGAAAGGCGTATATAAAATAGTTTACCAAGGCAAAATGCAAACTCAGAAGTACAAGTTTTAAGAACTATCAGTGGGATATCATCAGGACCATATCACTTCTTAATATTATATTTAAAAAGTAAAAATAACATCTATATAAAAATATTACAATAATAGGCATTAGTTGGAAGAAGGTGGAGGAAGAGGAATAGCTCTGGAGTTGTCTAACATGAAATTAGAGGCAAAGGTATAAGCGAAGAGTTCAGATTTAGAAGACGGTAAGACAAATTCTAGAAAAGGGAAATACCAGATAGAGTGAGAGAAAGGTGAACCAGAAAAATTACTTTTTTCAATAGAGAGGTTAAAGTCAGTTATAATTATGTAATGATAAATTCAGAATAAAAATAAATAAAATAAATAAAATAAATAAATAAATAAATAAATAAATACCCTTTCTTTTCCTGATGCTGCTTCAGATAAACAACTGGTTTTCTGCTAAGTTTTAATTCGAGATGAACTTCTACAGGAGGCTGATCAGTCCCACAATGAGGACATAAAGAGATTCCATTGATAAGAAGGCCACAAAGTTTGTGATAATAATGTCTACACCCGACTTTATCCCAACGGCACTCCAAAAAGATACCCTGAAATAAATAATATAATATATATATATATATATATATATATATATATATATATATATATATATTATATATATATATATATATATATATATATATATATATATATATATATATATATATATATATATATATAATGATAAAGAGAATAGCAAAAAACAAGTAGAGCATTCTATATATACAATGATCAACTATGAGAAACTTCTTATTAATGAATAAAATTCTTATATTATATTGACTTTATTATGATAATTTTATGATGACTTTAGTATTTTATTTTATAACTATATATTGCTTTTGTATATATATATATATATATATATATATATATATATATATATATATATATATATATATATATATATATATATATATATATATATATATATATATATATATATATATATATATATATATAATCTACCTGTTTTTTTATTAATATAATTTACCTGAGTACAAAAACAAGCCACAGCCAGGACAACAAGTGTGTCTTCGCATTCTCTGTCTATGTACATTGCACAACAACATAAATGGAATTTTACCGCTAACTCTAAGGTACCTGCATATATATATATATATATATATATATATATATATATATATATATATATATATATATATATATATATATATATATATATATATATATATATATATATATATATATATATAAAAGTTACCCTCACACTTCAAATTAATGCAATAAAAGTAAAATTATTATTTTCATTATTATTATTATTATTTTTCAGTTTATTTTCACCTGTGATTGGAAACAATGTTACAACATCCAATAATTCTGCCATCAAAAGAATCAAGTGCCTGACAGTAGAAATCTCCTGACAAATTAACAGCTCTGGGATTTTCCTTGTCACGACACTTACACAAAACATTCGTCAAAGTGGGATCAGCCTACAAATGTAAAAGAATATTTCCAAGAATTAATAATAATATTAACGAAATCTATAAAATATTTACAGATGTTAAGCAAATTAAAAAGTAAAATTATCTTACGACATGTGGCTTGTCCTCTTTACTTTCAGTATTGATTTCTTTACTTCCACCTTTCTGAAAGGGAGCTGCAATAGCTAAGGGATGCGAAGAAGCGCCAACTCTGCTTAACCTTTTGCTTTTCCTCGGTGCTTCATCAGATTTACTTTGTGGGTCACCAGGGACATCATTTACCTCATCTATCCTTCTTTTCATTGATCCACTTCTTTGGTCGAGTGAAATTTTGATATCAGAGGATGACAAGCATGATCCGCTTCTTTGGTCAAGTGATATGTTAATATCGGCAGATGATAGGCAATCTCCATTAATTTGAACCCCAGACATATCTACCTTAGGCTTTAGTTTAACAAGTTTTTCATCCTTAATATATGCTTCATCAATATCGGGACACTTCGCTAGGTTTATTTCCGGTTTAACATTTTCCTTCTCATCACTATCCTCACTAATAGTTCTTTTCCTCTTTAAATTACCTTTAACTTTAATTTCATCTTCATCGTCATCATCATCCAGTTCCATTTCTTCTTCATCTTCCTCTTCCTCTTCTTCTTCTTCCTCCTCCTCTTCCTCTTCTTCTTCTTCTTCTTCATCCTCTTTTACTTTACTTTCCTCAGTTGTTTCCTCCATTTCCATTCGATCATCTGAAATATTGTATTCTTGGTCATTCTCATTTTCTTCATCTGAATTATCATTATCCTCTTCGACTTCATTTTCTTGTTCTGAAATTTCAGCATCATCATCAGGGTTGTATGAATCATCTTTTTCAGCAAGCTCTTCCTCATCCTCCTCTTCAAGTTCTTGTTGTTCTTCTTCAGGGATATAAGACTCATCTTTTTCGCCAGTTTCCTCTACATCCTCTGTATCTTCTTCAGGATTATACAATTCATCATCATTTTCTTGTTCTTCCTCTTCCACATCTTCATCAGGATTATAAGGTTCATCTTCTTGCTCATTTCCTTCACGAGGATCTTCATTATAATTTTCCTCAACTTCAGCTTCGTTTCTATTCTCTTCCGTCTCTTCTTCATGTTCATAATTTTCATCATAACCTTGTTCATTGTCTTCAGCATAGTTGTCATCTTGTATATATTCTTCATTTTCATTTTCACCCTCTTCTTCCTGATTATATTCTTCAGCAACCTCTTGATTTTCTTCTTCCTCTTCATACTGTTCCTCATAGACTTCATCTTGCATCTCCTCTTCTTGGTCTTCATCGGCTACTTCATAGTTATCATCTTTTTCATCATCTTGTGCTTCATGGTCATTTTCATATTCTTCTGTAACTTCATAATCTTCATTTCGAACCATTTCATCATCCTCATTTTCTTGTGTTAATTCTTCCTCTTCCTCCTCCTCCTCCTCCTCTTCTTCCTCCCCATTTTGATTGGGATCTTCATATTCTTCATCCATATTCTCTTCATTTTCCTGACCATAATCTGTCCAAGTTGCATTTTCTTCTTCATCTTCGTGTTCTATTTGCTCTTCATCTTGAGTTAGGGTTTCTTCCTCTTCCTCTTCTTCTTCCTCCTCCTCCTCAAATTCATATTCATCATCTCTTCCTTTCTTCTGAGAAACTCGCCTTTGCTGCTGAAGAGATAATGGAATACTCTTAGCAGAATGACTGTCATCAAATTCAGCTGACGGATCATAGGGATCTAATTCTCCTGGAAGCAGCAGAAGTTTTCGCGATAAGTCCTGAAAATTAATAAAAATAATAATAATAATAATTAAAATAATAATAAAAGTAAAAATTGAAATTTTTGGTTTATATTTAAATTAATATCTTAAAAGTAGAAAAGTCAACTGATTTAATTTCTAACCTTCAACTAACTAAAATTATAATACCTGTAATGTAAATAGTAGTAAAAAGATCTATAAACAGAATTAAAAATGAATATTTTTTAAAATACTTAAGTCAAGAATAGGTTGTTTATCTCCTCCTATGAAACCCCATAACAGAACATTATACTCAAACATTTCAATAATAATAATAATAATAATATACAAATAATGAGGATAAAAGAACAATGCCATCCCCTACTCATTTCTCCTCAGTTCTTTACTCATTACTCATCAAATCAGTTTTGAAAGACTCTACTTCACAAAGTTCTTTCTATAAAAGCATAATTTTGATATCAATTTGAAGTGTTTTATTATGTAGCTCATTTGTTTTAACCTTGTATATCTTAAACATAATTGCAGAGTAGGAATTGGGGTTGTAGTTGTACCCAAAAAAATCATCAAAATTAAAAAAAAAAAATACTTGACATCTAAAAACAAATTTTTTTTTTTTTTTTTTTTTAATATTTAATATTAAGATTTAGGAAATGATTAAAGTAAAATGATTTAATTTTTTTTTTTTTTTTTTTTTCAGATTACCACTGATCACAAAGGGTGTTCTTTTTCAAAGAGGGGAAAGGAAGAAAAAGTCGATTACAGCAATGAATTTTTTTTTTTTTAAATGTAAAAGAAAAAATCAAATGTACACTAATTTTTTTTAAAAAAAAATTCAATATTTTTTTTTTTTACCAATAAACTGGATAAATATTTTTTTTTTTTTTTTTATCACAAACAGTCAAAATATTAATTCAGAAAGCAGATAAATTAAAGTCTTATTTTAAATTTTTTACATTGAAGAAATTAAAAACCATTTTTTGAATACAAATTTTGCTTATTCATTCAGGTTTCATTTCTCTACAGGGTTACTTTCAATAATTCCTAATTTTTTATTTACTAAAATAATACTACTTTATTTTTAAGTATAAATAAAAATTTCAAACAACAATTGCCATACCTGTGAAGAAGAATCAAAGGAATCTCCATCAACATCTTCAGAGGCCACAGATTCTGTTTCAGGGTTAGCATCTACACTCATATTTGGAGGTTTTGCTTTGGGTTTTTTCTTCTTCTTTACAAAAGAATATTTAAGTCCTTTAAAATGTTTTCTCTTTTTTTTCTTACTATTAGCTTTATTGGAACTAGTTGACTGTCCTCCAACAGATCCTGCTGGAGAATTAACAGATAATGAAGCTGTAGGAGTAAGAACTGCTGTCAGATCATCTGCCTTCTTTGGACGGCCTACTGATCGTTTTACTTTAACTTCTTCACTTGGCATTTCTTCAAACTCACCAATAACAGGCGTGGTACTTCTTCTACTTCCTGGATCCTGATTAACTCGTGCTCGTCCTCTCCCTCGGGAGCTATTTAAAAAGACTGAAGATCTGCCACGACCTCGACCTCTGGATATTGTATCTTGTTGAAGTTCTAAATCGGAAGGATATTCTTCCAACAAAGAATGTTTAGGATTCCGGCGTTGCCGCGATTGGAATGAGTCTAAAGATGATTCACTGCGAGGACTCTCCCTCCCTACTGCTGGAGAAAAAGAATCTGCTCTACCTCTTGATCTTCCTCTCCCTCTCCTCACATTTTTAAAACCTCTCATGTTAACAGAAGAACCGTCAGTAGTCAATGTATGAGATGACTGACTAATACGTCCCCGCCGTTTTCTTCCTGCAGTTACTGCTAAATCACTATTATTAAGACCAAAAACATTGTCAGGGAATTCGTTACTTTCTTCCCCCCCTGAATCCTTTTCACTACCTGACTTTTGTAGATCATCATATTCGCCCTGATTGAAATGTGAAATTTCTTCAGGTTTATCTTTCCTAATCTTTTTTAGAGCATGAGTAGTTGGATTAACTGATGCGAGTGATGGTTGCTCAGCATCCGATATAGCTGAATGTGAGGATTTTATAGAGTATTCCATATTTTGAAGTGTTCTTTTCGGAGGTCTACCAACCCTTGATGAACGTCTTCCCCGTTTTGAATCATCACTTGTGCTACCTTGATCTGGAATGTCTGAAGAATTAAACTGAAGTGACATCATTTCTAATACCTTCTTTCTTTCTCCTTTACCTTTTTCTCCAGACTTACCAACCATTTCAGACTCTTCAACACCCGAATCAAAAGAGCTCTCAGCTATCAAATTCTCTTCCCCACTTTTATCTAAAATATCTTTCTTTATAGAATTCGCTTCAAAATTTGGCTCTGAAGAAGCATCAAAACTAGAAGAAGGTGTATCTCCGTTAGAGTACCTAGTATTGTGGGGACTATGAAAGTTAACGATGCTCTCTTGTTGTTTTCGAGCAGTATACTGGTATAGTCTGTCGTATGATCTATAGGAAGGTCTGAAAAATAATAATACAAATAAAAAAAATTCAAAAAAATATGTAAAGAACAAAAATATATTTTTTTTTAAGGGAATAATGGAATATTCTTTCAAGTATAGTTTCTATAAGAAAAATGTCCTAGTTAAATTAAGTTAAAAAAAAATACTAGCATCCCCAATAAAATAATTTTGAATTTTTCCTTACTTTTGTGCCCCACTTGCTCTCGGCCCCAGATATAAGCTTCTAGATATCAAAGTAATGGTTATAAATTAATAAAATTTGCCACGAACAAACTCTGGTGTGTGAGAATCGTGCTGACATCACAACAAGTGTATTATTTTAGAATATTTCTTTAAATAACAAGAATATTATTTTAAAATAAGGATGCCTAAACATGTATACAAAATCAAGACATGCCTTCACAGTCTTTTCCATTTTACAGAAAATTGCTGCTAAAGTCTCTTGGAAATAACCCTTGGCAAGTGACGCGATCTCTCATGATTTTACCTAGCTTCTCACACACAGAGGTTTGATTGTAGCAAATTTTATTAACTTATGACAAGTATTTTTAAATCTATAAGCACATAACTGAGCCCGAGAGCGAGTTAGACACACTATACATATTAAAATCACAAATATTTACACATTTGAAAAAAAGAATACAGAAGCAATAATTTAATTCTTCCTTATTTTAAAATTGTTAAATTTATTAAAATAATGAAAATTTTCAAAATACTTTTTCAATTTCATTGTCAACGTCAAAAAATTCTTAATCATTCCATCACTAATATATACATGTATACACCATTATATAGTATTTAACTATACCTTCCTCTTTTACGACGAGGCCGCCTGGAGTATCTTAAAGGAGGATTAAATGTTGGTCTATATAACTCCGAAGGTGGAAGTGAAGTTTCATTTAACAGAAGTGAAGAATCTGCTTGAAAGGTTTCATGCGGCTCCTCATGAGCAGTTTGAAGCTCTTCTTTAGCTATATCGGAGGGAACAAGATCTTGCTCTGGGATGTAATCGCTAATTTCACCTTGTACTGGAACAGGCTCTTCGATATCCGCTGAAATCTGAGATTCTACTGAAATGACTGCACTTTCTGTTTGTTCATTTAAATTTGGGTATTCCTCTCCCAGATGCTCAGCTTCTGATGAAATAAATATATGTAGCAAAATTTTAAATAAGTATAAATAAAGTGAAAAAGTAAAAAAATGAAAAAAAAGTATCTTAAACCTTCCAATAAACACCTGTAGTCAAAAATACCACCTGTAAGGATAATTTGTGAGTCATTCAATATAAGGCACAGTTACAATATTAAATTTTGTGGAAAAGATACAAACAAGTAACCCTAAATATGAGGTGATAAATCCTCACTGTAATTATAATCTAGATAACTAAAGGCAAACACGGTGAAAAGGAATTTCACAAAATATAGAATTAAGAGAGATTAAATATAATCAGTTATTTTTAAAAATCTTTCTAAGCACCTCAATGTTTGTTATCAAGAAGTATTTTAAAATAAAGCTGCCAAAACAAGTATAAACTATTCACATTCAATGAATATTATTCCATAAAAAATAAAAACCTTTTTAAAAAAAAAAAAAAAAAAAAAAAAAAAAAAAAAAAAAAAAAAAAAAAAAAATATATATATATATATATATATATATATATATATATATATATATATATATATATATATATATATATATATATATATATATATATATATATATATATATATATATATATATATATATATATATATATATATATATATATATATATATATATATATATATAATGTAACTGGCCATTAATTTTGCTGAGGGCTGGACATCCTGCCAGCCAGAGAAGTCTTTTAGTCTATTATCCCAACTTTCAAACTGTCAGTAAAAGAAGTTTACACAAAAGTTTGTCACGATGATTCTTTTAGAAATATCTACTCTATTAGTTTGCAAATATAACAATTACGTATCATAAATTTAAGAAAAATTATCTTCCAGACTTTGCAAGAAAATACTTATGTTTTCTCTCATCTTGTATTTATAGTGAGAGAATATTTTGCCAAGATGTCAATGTCAATTTCTACAGCTCGCAGGGAGGGGGGGGGGGGCTTATATGCTTGTGTTATTGCACCATTATTTGTGATTCTTAAACTTTTGAAAATTAACTTGGCTAAATCTACTAAGTTATTTAATCTCCAAAGTTTTTAAAATTAAATTGTGGCAATTAACAATGAATTATGATTGAGAATCTTTTAATTTCCTAAAAAGTTGCAAGTTTTATAAATCCCTTTATGCTGAACTAAAAAATATGTCAAAATTGAAAATTTTGTTCTAATATTTTTTTTTGTGTGAAATACTTAAGAGTAGATATAATTGGATGAGTCACAAAAAATTCAATTTAAGAGTATTTTTTTGTATATCTACCTTTTGATGTCTCTAGGCCCAATTTGAATGGCTCTATGTCACAAAAAAAGAAAAGAAAAAAAATATTTTCATATAAAAAAATCCAATTATTTAATGAATTATATGACTTGCTGGAAGTCAGATCCTGAAATGGCTTTTTGAAATGGCAGGACATCCAACTGGAACCAGAGCCAGATTCCTGTGACATTATATATATATATATATATATATATATATATATATATATATATATATATATATATATATATATATATATATATATATATATATATATATATATATATATATATATATATATATATATATATCGTAAGAAGGGGAGAACTAAAATTTTGAAAATTCAACTTTTGGAGGTGCAAAAAATTGATATTACGTAGTATAACTATTTATAAATTTTTTTTTTTTTTTTTAGAAGTATCGAGCTTTCTGAGTATTTTTATACAAAAACGAATGTGGAAATTTGCAAGTTAATATTTAAAATTTTTTTTAAAAATTGAAGGTGACAAAAATATGAAACGAGGGGAAAACTAACCACTGCATATTTAAAAATGGCTATTCAAAAGTTTTTTTTTATTAATATAAATGGGTAAGGTTAGTGTTATAGATTATCTAGTACAAAATTTGAAGAAAAAAAGACACGTATTTGAAGATATGTATGGGAGCAAATTTTATGTAAATTTTTAAGCATATTCTCTTTGTCAAAATAACTTGATAATTGAACTGTAGATAATTAAATCATCAATATTCATTTATGAACTTATTATATTTTATTATTTATTATTATTTATGAACTTATTATATTTTATTATATCTGAACTTATATAATTTAGCATCTAGATTTTAACTTGTAAATTAGTAGTAATAATAATAATAATAATTTGAGAATTGAACTTATTTATTAGTGATAATAAAAATACTATGGTAATAATAATATTAATAATTTTCCTTTACTTATCGAATATCACATCTGGTTGCTCATCATGCACTATATTATTTAATTACAATAGTCACTAAATACATGAAACATGACTAACAAAATATCATGTACATTTACTAGAGTAAACATCCAATGATCCACTAATTGAGATTTTAACATGCTAATAGTGACTAATAGGTCTACATTTCCTTTGCTACAAAGTAAATTTATATAACCTTATAGCCCAAATTAGTTCGGGGAAGTTATAATTCACAACACGTCATCTACACAAAACAAAACAGCATTTTTTTACTTCTAATGGGAATCTCTTAAGAAATAAAATCCAACTCAATAGCAGACAATATCAAAAAACCATGAGGAAATTCCTTTCTCTGACAACAGGTTACTAAATTATATAAGTTATATATATACCTATATATATATATATATATATATATATATATATATATATATATATATATATATATATATATATATATATATATATATATATATATATATATCGGTATATTAGTATAATAACTGAAACCAGATAGCTAATAAAAGTTCTGTTAGTCTAGTAAAGAATTAGATGTCCAAGAGCGTATTAAGGCAATGCTTAAAAATATAGGGCATAAAAATCTACTCATTACTACCATAATTTCATACAATATTGCAAATTGCAATAATATGACATATTAGTAGCAATGTATGAGCAATATCATAGCAATTCAGATTAAATGCAAATTGTTAAGCATAAATGAAGCATAATAAAAAGCATAGCAATACCAAATATGCCTATAAAATTAAAGATCTCAATCAATACAAAAATGATATACCTGGTTAAACCCACAAACCACCAAGTTATAATTATAAAAATAATCTACAAAAAATATTACAAAAACTTACAGGTTTAATTTTTACACACTGTATAATGCAAACTTGTCACGTAAAGCAACAATGTGAATTAGATTTGGAAACGGGACATACACATTTTTATATACAATGACAAAAAAACACAGATGCAACTCAAGTCATATATATACGAAGATTTAAGCACAAGGTTTGTTTCTAAGGTGCACTTCTGTTCACTCAGCTAGCGGGTGAGATTAAAGCGTTGAACTGTAAAATTCAAATCCCTTATATTATACCATGGTACCTTTAACGATGTTATTAGAAACAGAAATTTCATCAGACATCTCAAAATATGATTTTGGATAGTTAGATTTTTCTGAAACAAAATGAAAAGATTTGAAAATAAAGTAACCTTGACACCCAGCGAAGTGATGAATTAGTTCCTATTTAATTAAATTACAATTCTGATAAATTCTATATATATATATATATATATATATATATATATATATATATATATATATATATATATATATATATATATATATATATATATATATATATATATATATATATATATATATATATCATTGTATATGGTGTTCTAGTCCTTCAGAATAGAATTCGGCTTCAGTTATCAGTCTATGGAACTTTAGGCATCCTTTTGGTTATGTTAATTTTACCTAATCAAAATTCAAATAAGATTTTATTCACACTCTGTTATTAACATACTAAACATTTTAGTTTCACTTTATAGGTCTTATACTCATAGCATTTTACTCTTCCATATGAACTTCACACTTCCACAATTATTCTCCTACTTCAATTTTATTATTATTTCGAGTATACAAGACGTTAGTTAATTCCAAACACATCATTAATTAAAATTTAACATAAGAGTTATCATCTTCACTTTTACCCTGAAATCCTGGAATGAATTAAACAAAAAGGCTATATTTTAAGGTAACCCTCTTTGAAATAAAGAATATATATATATATATATATATATATATATATATATATATATATATATATATATATATATATATATATATATATATATATATATATATATATATATATATATATATATATATATATATATATATATATATATATATATATATATATATATATATATATATATATATATATATATATATAATATGAGTGTATTAGAATATGCTGAGTAGATAAATGGGTATTTAAGGGTAAGTTTTATATAATTTTCTAAAGAATAAAGGTATACTTTAATCAATAATAGTTACATAACTATATTTTATTTTATTTTCCTTCAAAAATTCAAATTAATTTGTTATAAAACCAGAAATATTTGTCAATAAAAAAATTTTATTCAAACATTTTTGTAATATTTTGAACCAGTCATCAAAGAACACATAGCTTACAACAGCAAGTATAAAAGATATTAACACACAGGAATTACATGCAATCTAAACCAGTATATTACTTGCATCTTCTGCATGAGCCACCTATCTAAACAAAATTTTCACTTAAGTTATAGATACTTTCTAATGGCAAAATTTCCTGACTTTAAAATATTAATGTATCCTTTTCAAGTCTACCTTACTTTATTACCATGATTAATTTCTATTCTACATATGTTTTACTGGCAGTATGAATAATTTTCAACTTTACCCATTCTTTGAATTATTTTTTTTGGTTAATTAAAAAAAGTTACCAATATTTCTTAGCTGATAAATAATTTTTAAAATAAAAATAGGTTATCTTACTATATCAGTAATAATATTTTATATAAAAAAAAACAATTAACTTTTATGTTACTTCAATTGCTAAGATAAGGCAATTAAGGAAACCAAAACTCTTTCTATTTTACTTAAACCAATGTAATTATTTATAAATCAATTATTTAAATACATAATAAAGCATATTTTTTTAATAATCTATCAAACAGAGCTGATGCTTTGTAAAAATGCACTCAGGAAGTGTTATAGCAATTTACAAGAAGTCTATCTAATTTTTACTAATTGATGACATTGTTAATAATAAAAAAAAATAGGTTATTACTATTTTTAAACCTCAATAGTTTTGAATTATATGGAGGTAAGGTACAATTAGTTATGATGGATAATTAGAGGAATTGAGGATTCACTATAACAATTTCCATTAATAACAATAATCACAACTTGCAAAAATTCTTTTTATATGAGCAATGATAAATTAATAGCATATAAGGTTAGCAAATAAATTCAATATGGAGACAAATATATGTATCAATGTTAAGTGCTACGATATGATTCTATTACTACTTACCAATGATAGGGTGAAGAAGTAGGGATAGAAGGGCAAAATTCCCAATTCAGTCAATCCCATGCACCCTTGGCAAAAAAATAAGTATTGCTTATGTATGAAAGGGTATCTTAGTGTGCAAAGGGATTTGGGATCAACAGATACTCAATTAAAAATTGAGTGAAACCCTTCCATAAATAGTTTTTATTAAATATTACTAGTATATATTTAAATTATTATTACAGTACCTCCATTTTAAAAGTTTTGTGTTAAATATACAATAGTAGTTTTACCGAGGTAATTAATATTTACAATTTTTTTCTTATTTATTTGCACAAAGTTAATTGTGATCATTATAAAAATTATGATATAAATAAAATATCTCTCTCTAATATTGTTTATAAATAGAGCATAAAAAAGAAATATTTGCCAAATGTTTTAGTAATATGTTTGTATTGAAACTGGTCTACATACACAATGGCATATTCTACATAAGTTAATGAAAAATTAATTCATACTCGATTCTTAAAATTTGTAATAAAAGGCTAACTCTTCGATTTAAGTTCTTATTTTTAGCCAATTTGTTTAATAATCTATTTTGTTATTCAGGTTAGTAAGGTTTTATTGCCAGAACATTAGAAAATAAAACAATACAAAACCACATATATTTGTCAAAGAAAGTCATAATTCCAGCTCTCATTTCATACATGCATTTTAATTCTATTTGTTAAAATAATTATACAAAGCATGCTATGCAAATTGATTGCAAAGTTCAACCACTTTCAATAACTTACAGTTAGGTTAATTATGATTAATAGTTATTTCTGTTAACATACAGACAGTTCCACTTAAGAAAGAATAATTTATGCAGTTTAAATTAGTCACCTATAAAGTATAAAATTTTATTATAAAAATTCCATGCAACTGTATTATAAATCTAGAATAAAAATATATTATATATATATATATATATATTATATATATATATATATATATATATATATATATATATATATATATATATATATATATATATATATATATATTATATTTAACTAATTGCCATATATATATACTAACCGTGGAATCATTTGGTATACTTATGTAATCTGCTTTTTGAGGATTCGAACCAGGGCTCAAAAGATGGAATCCCGAAGCGTTAACCACTACACCAACTGATGGTACAAAAGGAGAGAATCCAGAACTTCTACTGGCATATTTGCGGTTTATACGAGGATAGAGCATTGGCTATGTTGACCCTACGCCCAAGTGTGGTCGGGGGGTTTTTCAGGGACTTCTCACTAGGCGATATGCCAGTAGAAGTTCTGGATTCTCTCCTTTTGTACCATCAGTTGGTGTAGTGGTTAACGCTTCGGGATTCCATCTTTTGAGCCCTGGTTCGAATCCTCAAAAAGCAGATTACATAAGTATTTATACCGATATATATATATATATATATATATATATATATATATATATATATATATATATATATATATATATATATATATATATATATATATATATATATATATTAAACCTTTTTATGGTTATATATATATAAACTACAATAAATTCAAAAATGCAAGTACCCATTTACTAAAGCATATTTTAAAATCTAGATAAAATACTTTTTCATATATATAATTGTGACCTTGTTTTACAACCATAGTTTAGCATAACAATTATCAAGATCAAAACAAGTTTTAATGTTGAATTCGATAATTTTAATCTCACATGTCAATACTCATTTCAAAAGCAAAGTAATATTCGTGTAGCTTACAAATAAACAAAGATCAATTTTCTTTCTAAGATAAAGAGGCTCAAATTTATGCAAGATATTCAGCTGACAGTTATGAACTTATTTAATCCTTGCTCATTGTATGTAAAAGTAGCAATAAAATTTACAATTCATAATAAATTTGTTGTTTTTAAAAATTCCTACTTGGACAATAATTCATATATAGTTTTAATTCAGATATTTTATTAAGTAGAAGTACCATCTGCTTTACATTAGACAGTTCATTTTAATATATTTTGTATTTATATTTTCAGTATGGTAAAAAAAGAAAAAAAATGCTTACTTATAGGTCTTTATATTTTCAATGGCCCATGAAATAAATATACTGTACAGTATAAATTTAGAAAAGGCAAAGAAAAATTAATATATTATTTTAGCAGAAAAAGGAAGCCATGATAGGAACATTTTTCATATAAAACAAAGATATCTTTAGTGTAAAGAAGAGATATTGGTAATTCTTCAGCAGAATGTCCTGATAACAGATATTCATAATTTTTGCACAAAACAGAAAATGCAATAAAAATAAGAAAAGAAAAAAAAAAAATTTCCCAGAAAAGCCTATAACATCATATACCTGGTTACAGGCCTAAAATTTTAGATATTTATATTCTGGCAATGATATTTTAATAATTGTATAAACCATGGTTCCTTTCTGGCAACCATGCCTATCCATATTTTATTGTTACATATGAAACAAAGCCATAATGAAAATTTTGATTATGTTAAAGACATATGTCACTGGTGAGAAATATAATATATGCTACTTGAATAAATGATGGGTAATAGTGTCTTTCCAGGGAATTTTTTTTTTTAGTATATCAAAATTACGATAATGAATTGATCTGAAATCATTTGGGCAAACTGGGCAAAAGAAAACAATATTGTACACTAAAATTTTTTTTTTTAAAAAAAATAATTAATAAAGAGTAATAAATATGAAAAATAATATATTATACCCCTTCAATGGCATATCATATAGCTCCCACTAATGTGTTGAATTTTAGATGAATTCTACACATCTCAATAGTGTTGTCGCATCAGCAATTGAGAGGAAATTTTTGAAATTTTATGATTTTGGAGTAAAAATAAAAAATAAATATATATATATATATATATATTTTTTTTATTTTATTAAACTATAAATAAAATATAAAATAAAGTTAATTACACAAATTGAAGTGATAAAAAATTAATTTATTTATATTTTCTAATTATTATATAATATTAATAAGAAAAATCTAGCATTCTCTAAGTTAGGCCTCTTTTCTGGCTGTTACACAATTTTATCCTAAGTCCAGGTTAGGTTAAATCAAACTAGTTCAACTTAACCTAACCTGGACTTAAAGGGTAAAAAGTATACCTACTAGTTAGCAAATAGGCCTAACCTAGCAAATGCTGGGTCTTTCAGCACATAATGCTAAAAAAAAATTTTATAAACAATATATATAATTTATATTATTCATATTTCATCTTAATAATTTCAATATAAGAATTTTTTTTCCTTTTTTAGCTCTAAAATAGCTATAAAATTTAAAATTCCCCTCTGATGCTCTGATGAAGCAACCTACTAGTCGAAACCAAACTATTGAAATCGTACATTATTTAATGATTACAATTATTACTTTTTTTTTTTAATTTTAGTATTTTCTGTGTGCAAACCCATTTTCTGTGACTCAATTTACCCAAAAAACATGATTTCAGATTAATTCACTTTCATAGTTTTCATATAATGTTTCCTGCAATGAAACTATTACCAAATGATGTTATAAATCCTTCTGGGTAATTTTTTAATTTTTATTCTTTTTATAATATTGTGTTCTGTGCAAAAATGGTGAACATCGGTTATAAAGCCATTCTACCAAAGAATTACTTAGATATTTACTAGGTAATAGACTCTGGTGAACTACTTTTAACTTATTATTTTTACTTTATGTAAGCTATAAAACCAAATTAAGGTATTATGAAAACATTTGTATAATTAATCCAAAACCTATTTTTTACTATAAAAAGGCATACTTTTTAACGTCTGTCAAGTTAGTTTTTATATTGAGTCAATTTTGAATGAAAGATCCGTTATTTCAAAATCAAGACCAATATATTGATTTCAATATAGAATTTGAGAAGCTAAATACATGCCAGAAAGGCATATATATCTTTGTACCTCATATCCCCTAGCCCCATGAGTGGTAGAGTTTAATTTAATACAAATTGATATTTATGAAATATCAATTTTAATGTATCTTTCATTATTATTTGAAACACTAATAGAAATATGAAATTTAGGTATTTCTGCAGTTTACATAGGAACATAGGACATAGAAAAATAGAGACAGTAAGAAGCCACACGGGCTTATCGAGACTGTCCCATTTCTTAACTAGCATTTAGCTGTTATTTAAAATATAAACTGGATATATAATTTATATTAAAGAAAAAAAAGAAAAACTAGTTTATTGGGCTCGAGATTCAAATTCAATAAATTTAAAAATAGTTAATTAAAGTACTAAAAATCCCATTTTATAATAATATAATTAGGCCGATTACGCCGAACATGCCTAGGCCTTATATCGACATTTCCAAAGGTACGAGTACTTTGCAGCAACTGTTTACCAGTGTTGCCAAAACCTTAATACATGGTTGCCACATATATATATATATATATATATATATATATATATATATATATATATATATATATATATATATATATATATATATATATATATATATATATATATATATATATATATATATATATATATATTACCACCGCTCATGGGCAGATCCCTACTCAAGGAGAGGGTGTTGGAGCAATAAAAGAATAAGGAAAACCCTACAAGTGTCACCAAACGCAAATTTTGTAGCTGAGCGCAGACCTGAGTTTTAAAGTAATTGAGATTAAATTCGGCAAGAAACAAAATATGGGAGAGAATTCCACAGAGCAGAAGTGGCTGGAAAGAAGCAGTTACCACAGCGGACAAGCCTGTAGTTGCCTTTGTCCACACAAAATTTCTGAGCAGACAATGCACCACTTGTGCTACAAGTTGCCGTAAAGGTGGAGGTATATACGAGTTGACAATTTCCTAGAGCATTTGCCGCTGAAGTACCTATAGAAAAGAGGCAAGGCACTAACGTTACGTAGCAAAGATAAATGGTCAAGTGAATTAGAAAGACGGAACAATTTTTGACAACCTGTCTATCCAAAAGAAGGGTGTAACCGAGTCGATCACGCCAGAGATGAGAGAAGTACTCCATATATAAGGATGGATAAGGCCCTTGTATAATTGGAGTAACTGCAAAGAAGTAAAAAATTCTCGAAACCTAAGCAGAATTTAACGTTTCCCAGTTCCTCTGAGGCCGCCCTAGCAACCATTGCAATGTGAGATTTCCAAGGCATTTTTCGTGTTTATGTGAAGGCCAAGGATGTTTATACTTTCAACAGCAAAGACGGGAGAACCATCGAAAGAAATAAAAAAAGTTAGGTGTCTTTGAAAGAGAGATTTCAAAAAGTTAAGTTTTTATAGAGTTGAATTTCACAAGGTTGAGACTACCTCCTGAGAAATTCTATCTAGATCAGCAAAATGGAATATATATATATATATATATATATATATATATATATATATATATATATATATATATATATATATATATATATATATATATATATATATATATATCGTAGCACAAGGGCTGCATTGTCTGCATATAAATTTTGTGCGGACATAAGCAATTCCAGGCTTGTCCGCTGTGGTACCTCCTTTCCAGCCACTTGTGCTTTGTGGAATTCTCTCCAACATTTTTTTTTTTTTTTTTTTTTTGCTTTTTTTTTTTTTGCAGAATTTGATCTCATTTTCTTTAAAGCCCACGTCTGTGCTCACCTAAGAAATTTACGTTAGGTGGGACCTATAGGTTTTTTTTTATTATTATTATTCTTTTATTTTTATTCCTCTAACACCCACTACTTCAATAGAGCTTTGTCCGTGAACGTTGGTGATATATATATATATATATATATATATATATATATATATATATATATATATATATATATTATATATATATATATATATATATATATATATATTTATATGAATATTTTGTTACATTTTTCTTTGGAAATTTTATTTTATTGGATTATATATTATTATGATAGGTTTATAGTAGGGGTGGCCGATACACAGGGTGCAGTGCTGTGCGGTGCGGTGAGTAGTGTGGAAAATATATAAGGACTGATTTGTGAGGAGAAAGGGGGTTTTAGAGAAAGAAGAGAGTGTATGGAGCAGGTTTTTATTTTAAGAATGATTGAGGAAAAAAAGTAGAAAAAAAGAGAAGGATGTGTTTATGTGCTTTATGAATTCAGGAAAAGCTTATGTTAGGGTGGACAGGTGTAAACTGTGGGAGATTCCGAGTAAGTATAAAATTGAGGAGAAAGTAACTGAGGCTATTAGGTCACTATATAGGATTAGTAGAGTGTGTGTGAGAATAAATAGAATAAAACTTTTTTGAAGTGAACAATGGATTGAAACAAGGTTGGGTAATGTCTCCGGGGTAATTTAATTTATTTATAGATAAAGTGGAAATGGAAGGTAAAGGGGTGAGAATGAGGGATGACGTTTTACTTTTATCTGAGATACAAGGGGGTTTAAAGGTATTGGTTAAAGAGTTTGTAAAAGGTTGCGATGAGTTAGGCTTAAAGGTGAAAGCAGAAAAGAGTAAAATGTAAAGGATGACAAATGGGGAGAGTGGGGAGAGGGTTGTAGGTGGGGAGGGAGAGAATAGAGTGGGTTAATTTATTCAAATATCTGGGTGTGAATTTTATTTTTGGGATGGTAGTGAGGGAAATGAAGTAGGGCATAGAGAGGGAGAAGGGGTTAGGAGACTTGAGGGATATTTGAAAGAAAGGAAGGTTGAAAAGAGAGACAAAGAAGAAAATGCTTGATGGATACTACATATCGGTGGTTTTGTATGGGAGCGTGGTGTGGAGGTTGAAGATGAGAAAGAAGATAAAAGGTTGAGGTTTTCGAAAGGAAGAGTCTGAGAGTAGCATGTGGTGTAGATAGAAGGGATCGAGTCAGAAATGTTAGAATAAAGGAGATGTGTGTGTCTGGTGAAGGGGTATGTTTGGGAGAGGGGAACAGAAGATGCAGAGGTGGTTTGAGCATGTTTGTGGGATGAATGAAGGGAGACTGGCTAAAAAGGTGTTTATATCAGAAGTGGAAGATGTAAGAGGTAGGGAGAGACCTAGGTGAGGTTAGGTGAGTGGGCTCAAGGAGTTAATGAGAGAAAGAGGGCTGAGTTGGGAGGAGGGTATGCAGTTGACGGAGGACAGTAATAAGTAGACAAGAGTGGTGAGGCGGGGGTGAGTGTTGGTAACAGTTGTGGCTTGAGGTAATCATCACCCCAAGATTGTGGGAAAGGTTAAGTAAAAAAAAATAAAAATAATAATAATAATAATAATAATAATAATAATAATAATAATAAAAATAATAATAATAATAATAATAATAATAATAAAAATAATAATAATAATAATAATAATAATAATAATAATAATAATAATAATAATAATAATAAAATAATATACGTACTCATGGGGAGATC
>SEYY01006949.1:25000-30000 GCA_009176605.1 Armadillidium nasatum | reverse complement strand
CTTGTGCGCTGGCGAAGACGCACACCTTGTTTACATTCCTGACTGCAATAAGTTTTCATTATATATTCAATCACATAACTGGAAAGATCGTACATAGTAAAGTTTATTGTGTAAAATATATATATATATATATATATATATATATATATATATATATATATATATATATATATATATATATATATATATATATAATATAATAATATAATAATAATAATAATAATAATAATAATAATAATAATAATAATAATAATAATAATAATAATAATAATAATAATAATAATAATAATAGGTGAAATTTTTTATCATTGCAGATTTACCACCAGAAGGAACTGGATATTGGATTGGAGCGACAGATGAAGAAGAAGAAGGTGACTGGGTTTGGGGAAACGGCTACCCAGTGAGAATGGGAGTTCCATTTTGGGGAACGGTAAAAAAAAATTTTCCTGTATATTAATTTCAAATTTAAGATTTTATAAAATTACGCTCCTGAAATTTAAGGGGAGGAGAATGAGGGGTAGGGAATGAGTGGTAGGGGGGATCAATTCTATTAAATCTAATTTAGAGGGATTTTCATTCTAGTACTTTGACCATTCCTTTGCTTTTGGGATTTCAGATGTTAACCTCTCTCTCTCTCTCTTTCTCTCTCTCTCTCTCTCTCTCTCTCTCTCTCTCCTCACTCTCTCACTCACTCACCTCACTCTATCTCTCTCTCTCTCTCTCTTTCTCTCTCCTCTCTCTCTCTCTCTCTCTCTCTGTCTTCTCTCTCTCTCTTTCTTAAGCCATTGCTTAGCCAAGGGGAAATGTTCGGTACTTTAGATTTCATGGAATATATATATATATATATATATATATATATATATATATATATATATATATATATTATATATATATATATATATATATATATATATATATATATATATATATATATATACAGTCAGGAGCTGACTGGGACGCAGAACCTAATGGAGGCCCAAACGAAAACTGTGCCCAATTGTCAAGCTCTGACCAGTATTATTTTCACGATGAAGATTGCCAATTAGGAACAGGGTCTCCTTTGTGTCAAAAAGATCCTGTACAAGAAACGGGTCAGTATCCTGAATCTCATCCTGAGTCGAGTGAATCGAAGGAAAAAGGATTCTATTCTGAGGGTAAAAAAAAAATTTGATTTTCTTTGTGGAAACTTAAATTTAAATTTTTAAATTTTTAATTTTAATTTAAATTTGTAAGTCACTCAGTAATGTTTATCTGAGATAGAAGACCATACTTCATTTGCTTTTATATCCATTTACTATGCATCAGATGCCGTATATATATATGAGGATTTGTACGATGATGTGGATGAGGATGCGGATGAGGATTTTTGTATGATGATGTCAGTTTATTTTGAACATATGTTTTCTTTATCATCCAGAAACACAACCTACTTTTTTTTTTAAATTCTGTTTATTTATTGTTGTTTGTCTTTTGTGTTTTCCACGTTGATAATACTAAATTTCGTTAGTTGTAATAATCAGAGAGAGAGAGAGAGAGAGAGAGAGAGAGAGAGAGAGAGAGAGAGAGAGAGAGAGAGAGAGAGAGAGAGAGAGAGAGAGAGAGAGAGAGAGAGAGAGAGAGAGAGAGAGAGAGAGAGAGAGAGTGAGTGAGTGAGTGAGTGAGTGAGACAGTGAAGTTGGAGTCGAAGAATGGCCTGAAGTCGTAGTTTCTAATTTTGAGGACCTATCCTTTAATATAAAATTAGGGTCAAGTGAAGTTAGCAACAGTTGTACTTTCCAGGATTGAATTTGTTTTCAAAGTTAGACTTTGATTAGGATTCGAACACAACTTAAGGACAGCCTCCTCCTCCTCCTCATCCTCCTACTCCTCCTCCTCCTCCTCCTCCTCCTCTTCTCTCTTCTCCTCCTCCACCTATTCCTCCTGAACAATCTAAAGATAGGCTCCCACATACCTTTGAGGATAAACTCCCAACGAAAACAAATAAAGGCAAATACAATAAAGTTAATTCAAATATTATAAACTTTGAATACTCGTATCTTCTTTTCAGATACCTATTGTCCAGAAAACTTTACCTACATCGGGAAATCGTGTTTCTATTTCGGGATTGACAAGAAGAAATATACTTTTGAAGATTCTTCAGCTTTCTGCCAAAGTATAAACGCAGAACTTCCAGTTTTGAAGGACTGTTTGGAGTTCCAGGAACTTGTTGAAGAAATAGAAAATAATTGTAACGTTATTAATATTTTATATAATAAAAAATCACAGAGGTATAATATATATATATATATATATATATATATATATATATATATATATATATATATATATATATATATATATATATATATATATATATATATATATATATATATATATTATATATATATATATATATATATATATATATATATTTATATATTATAATATATAATAATTTTTATGGATTTCTTTGAAGAAAGTCAGAAGACAACATAACAACATTATAGAAAAGAAAAAATAGATTATCCAAAATTAAAGGCTGACATGAAAGAATGTCAGAAAGTCTGTAAGTCAAACTACTGGGAAAAAATAGAGGAACAAGAGTGTTCCAGACTTTTTCTCAAAGAGTGCATGAAGGAATGTTAAAGTGAGAAAGATTGTACCCGTATGGAAAGACAGGTTTCATGAAACCTCCTCAATGGAAGAGGTATTCGACGAAAGTCCGGAAGAGTAGTATCTCTTGTAATAGCGATAGAGTAATACTTCAATTCGGTTGTTACAAAAATATTGAAGAAAATTATGAGCATTTATGGGACGAAATACCCTAGACCAGAGATTTTCAAAGTAAGGGTCGCGCCCCTAAAAGGAGGTAGAGAGTTATTTTATATTTATAAGATTTTATTTTTTATTCTTATGGTATGACTACTGGTATGTGGAAAAGCTGGTCTCGAAAAACTTTGCTTCATGAGAGGGGTTAGGGATGACAAAAGTTTGAGAAGCTCCGACGTGGATTCTACCCACAAGTGAAGCTTATTAAAAAATAAAAATAAAAAAATTAAACATACAAAACAGTCATATGATGTAGTATAAAATGTTACTCAAAGTTCCTATGCATGCCTGATCTCTTAAAAGCTTGTTTAATAATAAAACACATCTTGATCTTTCCAAAAACAATCAGAATGAAAAATAAAGCGCCAAGTATATTAACAACAAAGGTAGTGAAAGTGTGAGTTTTCATTAGATGAAGTTCTATTTATGTGGGAAATTACTTTATGTAGAATGTAGATAGATGAATTAAATTTTTTTGGGACATTTTAAAAAATATCTTTTTTCTTCTTGGATATAAGGTCATTTGCTACAAGGTCACAGGTCAATCTCAAAATTTTCTATTTTGGTGCAGATTAAGTTTAATTTCGAGTTGTAAAGTAGTAGTAGTGTAAGTTAGGTCATCGTGGAAGTGAATAGTAGAATATCAGTTAAAAGTAATAAAAATATTGTTAAAATAATATTATTTGAGGAGTATTACTGCTAATAGAAATAAAGGATGAGTGGTGGACATCTACAACAGCTGCTTTAGAACGACGGTTTGAGAGTAAATAATTGATGCCGAATGAGAACACCTTGGAAATAAAAGCGTTTTGCCCAACTTAATCGGAAATGTTTGATATGTCGTGCAGTCCAGAAATATTTCCAAGAATACCGGAGGAGAGGCTCAAGAATACCGTAAATCAGAGATACGATTAAAAAAATTAGAATCTTTTTTCAAATCGTTGGATTTAAATGAATATGAAAGAATGAATTTAGGTAATAGAAGATAGCTAGGGGTGACAAGGTCCCAAATTTTTTTCCGCCACAGGTAGAATGAGCGAACTCTTCAACGAGGAAAGAAAACCGAAGTTGAATATCAGAGATGACAAATTTATCAAGGTGTGAGGCAAGTTCTGAGGCAAAAATTAAGAAAACTTTTGGAATATACAATTTTTACTTCTTATACTACTTAGAAGACTATAGAAGATATTACAATATGAGTAATTAATGAATTTTGAGGAAGATAGGAGAGAAAAATGACTCGACAAAGAGTCCCTCTCTCTCTCTCTCTCTCTCTCTCTCTCTCTCTCTATATATATATATATATATATATATATATATATATATATATATATATATATATATATATATATATATATATATATATATATATATAATATATATATATATATATATATATATATATATATATATATATATATATATATATATATATATATATATATATATATATATATATATATATATATATATATATATATATATATATATATATATATATATATAGATCCTCTAGGACTTAATGAATCCTATTGGGTTGGCGCTTTTGAATCGGGAACTGAAGGGAACTGGGTCTGGATTTCAGATTATTCCAATGCAGATTTGGGTTCTCCTTTTTGGGGTTCTGTAAGTATATTTATAATATAATAAGCATTAGAAATTGATCTCTATTGATTATAATTTCGATATTTTTAACGATATATTGTCCAAAATATTTTCATTGATATATTGTGGAGTAAGATGAGAATTGAGACTGAAAAAAGTTATGAAAATAGAAGAGAAAAACTATGACTGAGAAAATAGGAAAATGAGAATTGAAAGAAAGACATTATCGACCAATAGGAAGAGGATAGAATCAAACAATGTGACACTAATGATTGACAAACATACTGAATGTGACAAAATGATCCTACTGTTTGACAAATTTACTGAGTGTTATGTAACAAATCAACAAATTTACTTAAGATAATAAAATGACTCATCTAACTGACTGGTGATGTAGCAAAGGGACTTCTGACTGACTAATTAATGAATGTAACATAAGGCAATAGTAAGATGACGAATGCCGGGGGGGGGGAGGGGAGAGAAAAACAAAGTATAATTGTTAATGAAGAAATATATCAAGACCAGATGACTCCAAACATTAATCTCAGAGTCAATGAAAATGAGATTAATGTCGTTATTGATTTGTT
>SEYY01006949.1:0-12500 GCA_009176605.1 Armadillidium nasatum | reverse complement strand
TGGAAAAGCCAACTGTCAAACTTTCATAAAAGAGTTATTGTGGAAACTTGGTTTCAGTTCAGACTTAAAAACCATCAGGGACTTCAAACCCGTTTCCAATTGGGAAAACGCTACAAAGTGCGTAAAAATGTTCAGTAGTAAATAAAAATAATAGAAAACATATATTTATGAATGAATTAAGAAGTCAAAAAGAAGAAGAGAAAATAGATGTCGAAAGTTTAATTGTAAAATACTTTCTTTATTATTAGTTTTGTCATATTAATAATTTTTAATAACAATAATAATAAAATAGTAATAATAATTACAATAAATTAGTTTATTTGTGTATGTAAACACGGCAGTAAATAATAATAACAATTATAATAATAATAAATATTATTATTATTACTGTTATTATTTTATAATTACAATTATTATTATTATTATTATTATAATTATTATTATTTGCTGTTGTGTTCAGAATGCACAAACAAACAAATTTTTTGCAATTATTATTATTATTATTATTATTATTATTATTGTTATTATTATAATTATTATTATTATTATTATTATTATTATTATTATTATATATTATTATTATTATTATTATTATTATTATTATTATTATTATTATTATTATTATTATATTATTATATATATATATATATATATATATATATATATATATATATATATATATATATATTATATATATATATATATATATATATATTATATATATATATATATATATATATATATATATATATATATATATATATATACACGGTGCCCATATCCTGAGTTACTGTACTCCTCATCTGCTAAAATTTCTTCGACTTTTAACTTGGAAAATGATATAATTCAACGGTATAAAAGATAAGTCTTAAAACCAACAAATTTATAACTAATAACATTAGTTAAAAATAGGAGAATTTTAATTATTATTATTATTATTATTATTATTATTATTATTATTATTATTATTATTATTATTATTATTATTATTATTATTATTATTATTATTATTATTATTATTATTATTATTATTATTTTAATATTATTTTTATTACTATTATAATCATTATTTTCTCATTCGTTCATTCGAATTTATAAATGCGAAAAAAATTTTTTATCTAAAAAATTTGAGGAAGAGTATTATTTTAGGGTAATTTTTTATATTTTAGGGGTATTTGTAGAATTGAGGTATTTTTATTTACCCCTTAAAATAATAATTTAAAAGGAAAACATTATTTTGGAGTAATTTTTTATTTTTTAGGGTTTTTATTTAATATTATTTTGGAGTAATTTTTATGTTTTTTGGGTTATTATGTATACATTTAGTGTAATTTTTCATTTAATACTTAATTAGAATGAATTTATTAATTACAACATTCATTTTGGAATAATTTTATATGTTTTAGGGCTATTTGTATATTTAGGGTAATTTTTCATTTAATACTTATAGCTTAAGATTTATTAATTAAAAATTTTTTTTTCCTTTTACAAATTTTAAGTTTAATTTTGTTTAATTAATGTTTCCCAAATTCCCATTTAAAAAAATAAAAAAATAAATAAAAATAACTGTTTTGTTTTTATTCATATTATTTTAATGTCGATAAAAAGATATTATATATTATAATATTTTGAAAGTTGTTATTATTATTATTATTATTTTTATTGTTTATTATTATTATAATTATCATATTATTATTATTATTATTATTATTATTATTATTGCTAATATATTATTATTATTAGTTATTATTATTATAGGTATTATTATTATTATTGTTATTATTATTATTATCATTATTTATTTTGATGCTATTATTATTCATATATCAGTATTTAGCTATAATAATAATAATAATAATAATAATAATAATTATTTGGTGTGTCGGAATTTTTTATTTATTATTTTATTAAAACATAAATAAAAAAAATATTTTCAAACACTTAAGTAATCGGTTTGCTTGATGAGAGTCTCGAGTTCTATTCCTAATGTTGATCCTGTAAGAAGGTGCATTATTGTTATTATTAATTTTTTTCATAGTAATCTATTTTGGACGGAGAGTAATCTGATCTCCCTTGAAGGTATCTGAAGGATCGTCTGCTTTATAGCCATTTTATGTATTATTAGATGAAAGGCTGAGTGAACCTTTGGACATAAATGGCAGCCGATGTCAGGATCTCTGGGTTGCTATGCAATAATGATACCATCCCAACGTTGGAATAAATTTATTTTTAAAATTTTCAAAGAAAATTTAATAAAAAAAATTAAAAATTTTATTCGAAAATAAAAGATAAAACAAAAACTTAATAATTAAGAATAAATAAATAAAATTAAAAATACAATTAAAAAAAAATAAGTGAGATGTCAAATCATATTAAATTTTTTAATAATGAAATAAAATAAAAATTCTAAAAATATTCATAAAACAATACGAGATTGTAATGAAATGGTGCTTCACACCTTTTACAATTTATCAGAAACAATTTTTAAAAATTCAGTTTTATGGCAAGAAGGTTTTGGTTTAGTTGGTGACTTTTTTATTAGACTTTTTTTCATTTAGAAATGGTTAGTAAAACGCACCTAATTTTTATTCCTACATTTAAAATTACTAATATTATACAATCATTGTAAATATTTAAAATTATTTTTATTTGAAAGAATAGTTATAATATTTTAATCAATAGGTTCCTATAAAGAAAATATTATTTTACAAGATTAGAAACAAAATATCTTTAAAACGAACTCTGAATAAAGTGAAATAAAAAAATTCATTAATATAATATTTGGTAACATACAATAACATTAAAGGAAAAAATAAGTTAACGGACCCTTTTATTCATAGAACTTCTTTTTTTTTTCTTCTAATTTACCAAAAAAAAAAATTGGTTCTATTAATGATATAAATAATATTAGTTCTTAGACACATTAACCTACTACCTGACTTTTTCTAACAAGAACTAGAAAATATGTAAATCCGAATCTGTCATTTACATATTTTTTTTTTAATATAGTGTAAAAAAAGGTTTTTGATTAAGTAATATATTTACAACTTAAAAAGAATATTAACCTTGTTATTTATTCCAAGGCTGAACTTATTTTCAGCTTTATTGCTTCTAGCACCATTCGGAATAATGCTTCAAAACATTATAGTACCTATTTTCCTCCAAACTAAAGTTCTTTTTAACAATACAAGGAAAAGAACAAAAGCAAATTAGAGACAGTAAGAAGTCACTTGAACCTATCAAGAACTGTCCCATCCCAGCCAGCTGAACGTGCAATTTAAGTTACAGATAATAATACCAAAATAATTAATCACTAAGACTTTAAATCAAACAAACCAAAAAAGCTGCGTCCACACTCAAGCAACAATAAGGAACATTCGTTTTTTTATGTTACATATTTATTAAGAAATTTGCCAAGGCTTGCCAAGGTTTTAACCAAACGTTTCTTTAAATTTCTGTAGCCGGTGATAAAATTCACCGCTTTTCTTCTGTGTATCCATTTGGAGTGTTAAACACCAAAGAAACATAGAAACCACCGAAACCGCAATGTAACAAAAATGCCTCAAAAACTCAATTCCTTCATCTCTCTACTCGACACAATCTTCCACACAACTATGATATCTTCTTCGAAAACACTCAACTCAAACCTTTATCTCTCCTCAATATTCTAGGTGTTTCTTTTTCTCGTGATCTTTCTTGGAAAGATCACATTACTTCTCTTTCTAAACAAGCTTCTAAGAGGTTGGGTGTTCTGAGGCGCCTTCAAATTTCTTCACGCCACCCCAGTTGCTTGCTCTGTATAGGGGTGTTGTTCGCCCCTGTATGGAGTATGCGTCACACATCTGGGGTGGTTCCACTCATACAGCTCTCCTGGAAAAGGTGGAGTCTAGAGCTTTTCGCCTTATCAATTCTCCTGCTCTCACTAATTCTCTCCAATCTCTTTCTGCCCGTCGAAATGTTGCGTCACTCTCTCTATACTATCGCTATTACAACGGACACTGCTCTTCTGAACTCTCTCGTCGCATACCTCCTCCATTAAGAAGGGTTCGTGCGACTCGTCTTTCTACACAGTCTCATCCTTTCTCTGTCCAACTCTCTGACCCCAGACTTAACCGCTATGCTCAATCTTACATGTACTCTACTGGTAAAGTCTGGAACACACTTCCTTCATCTATTTTCCCAACTTCCTATAACTTAGGCACCTTCAAACGCCGTGTATCAGGTCATGTCGGCCTTTAATTTGACCATGTTCCCGACTTTCCCCCTAACTCTGGTGGAACATTAGTAGGCCTCTGGCCTTTGCCCACCAGAGGAGAAAAAAAAAAAAAAATAAAATAAAAAAAAAATAATAAAAATAAAAAAAAAAAAAAAATAAATAATATATATATATATATATATATATATATATATATATATATATATATATATATATATATATATATATATATATATATATATATATATATATATATATATATATATATATATATATATATATATATATATTTTCAGATGGTTTAATTTAGATTAAGATGAATTATTATAAATACGAAGATGATATTAAAGCCAATGAAGGTACCACTTCAATTTATCATGATAAAAATAATTAAATAGCAGAAATATGGATCTATACCAGATCTTTATCCACAGTTCAATACATGAATATTGGGGATTTTAGCCTAAATATGCCCAAAAATACGATACCAGTGGATAAACACTGGGTACTAGTAGTCAAGTTTAAAAACGGGACCATGTACATGTAAGGGAATAAAAATGGCGATTTATTAATACCGGACGTTTCGACCAAAGAACCCGCCCGTATCGAGTTGAGAATAAAAATAGGTACTACCTTCACATCACCCAATGCGGTGTACAAATTTGCGGAGAATAATTAATTCAATGGGGATAAATATGGTTTGAATGGGGCTAATTGTTAACTGTGGACGAAGTAGATGTTGATGGATTTGAATATTTATAACGAGGGAATTATAATACTAAATGAATTGGGAATAAATGATGAATACGCAGAATATATAAGTCAGCTCATGTGAAATTAGAAAAAAAAAAAAGAAAAAAAACTATTTTCGTCTGTTTTTATTATTATCATTATTATTGAAAATAATTGTTGTGCATTTTTTTTAGTAAATAATTTTTTTACATAATTAAGATGACTGAATATTTAAGGAAGCTTCTCCATATATATAATATCATATTTTTACACTATTTGTATCCAGGAAGAAGACTAATATTATTGATGGAGGCTTCTCCTGTACTGATAAAATGATGGTTCTCACTTATATATATATATATATATATATATATATATATATATATATATATATATATATATATATTATATATATATATATATATATATATATATATATATATATATATATATATATATATATGGTCAGAGTGTACATTAGCATCCATACATATTTAAAAAACTACTACACGTACGTTAAAAAAGATAACATTTTTGGAATCCTTGTTGAATTTTGAGAAAGAAAAATTTTAAAAGATCTGAAAAATGGGTTAAAAAAAAAAGTAAAAAATTGCTTTTTAAAAATTTATTATTATTATTATTATTATTATTATTATTATTATTATTATTATTATTATTATTATTTATATTATAGGTCAGACTGCACTTTAACATACTAAATATTAAAAACTACTGAACGTATATATATATATATATATATATATATATATATATATATATATATATATATATATATATATATATATATATATATATATATATATATATCAATTTAATAATAATAATAATGGTAATAATAATAATAATAATAATAATAATAACTATAATAATAATTATTGTAATATTATTAAAAGTAATAGTACTAAAAATTATAACAATAGTAATAATGATAATATTATAATACATACCAACAATCACATTTTCTTGTTCTTTTATAACACATTTATCATTTGTATTTTTAATTACACTTTCCGAGTTCTTACCACTAGGATTATTCTTCTTCAGTTTGTGGCGTAAGACGTCACGATTTTTTTTAGTGTTTTTTATTTTTAACGCTAGCAAAACGTTCTGAACTTTGCCCTCGAATGTAGTGCCATCGTAAGGGCCCGAAATAGGAGCCTTTAATGTTTCCACTAATCTTTTCTCCGACATCTGTTCTTTTAAAAACCTTTTACGCCTTTTTAAGCTAATTCTCCCCTTTTTATACATTCTTTATTACTGTATCAGAAAGTATCCTAAATTTAAATGTTTACTATTTTAATATATATTAGGGATGGAGTGAAGTATCGGTATCGGTATCGGTATCCAAGTATTTTTATACATTCTTTATTATCGGTGTAATATCAGATAATCGGTATATCGGTATCTAATTTTTATTTATCGGTATCGGTAAAAAATGATATATATATATATATATATATATATATATATATATATATATATATATATATATATATATATATATATATATATATATATATATATATATATATATATATATATATATATATTATATATTTATATATATATATATATATTAACCGCAACTATCACAACTGTTTTAACACATTTCACTTGAAGAAATGAAATGAAACTCAGGAACCAATTTTTCAAAATAATAAACCAGATGTTAAAATATGCTGAAGCAGCATAATGTCTTGCGGTGCTAAAAATAGTTTTTTTAATATTAAAGCGATATATATATATATATATATATATATATATATATATATATATATATATATATATATATATATATATATATATATATATATATATATATATATATATATATATATATATATTATATACCGATCTTTGTCATTTTCAGTCGCAACAGGCGGTGTTTCGACCACAGATGAGGTTTACCTTAATGTTCTATTTTCTTCATACTTATTTAGTGTTGCGATATAGCATTTTAATTAAATAATAAAATCTTAAAAGTACGAGAGGGAAGAACATGGTGAATACCTGTTGAAGGGCCTTGAAGGAAGCTTTCGATTTCGGGATGAAATAGAAATCGCATGAGTTTTAGGAGTTTGAAGACGACGCTAATCTATGAAGGCGGCATCCATACGACGGATAGTGCGAGTACAAGTACAATTAAACCAATGTTTGTTAGATTTAGTTATAAGGAAAAGAATATGGAATGTACACCTCCATCCCAGAGAGAATCACCTCTGTTATACGCTCAGCACACTCCGAGGGAACACTCCCAAGAAAGCAAAGCAGTAATCATTCTATGGAAAATCAGAGATGTACAACCGCAAGTCAGGCCAGTTAGCAGCACCGAAAAGACACCGAAGGCTCCTCGCCGATGGCGGGGATCATTTTTTCGGAAGACTTGAAGAGATAGAACAGGATAGATACGGAGACAAGAAGGTGATCGGATGAACCCAGAGTACGAAAGAGTTTAACAGTATAAGTAGAAGGGTAAGAAGTAAGGAAAAGATTAATTGTGTTTGATTCATCAAAAAGACGGTCAGGGATACTGGTAGGGGGATGCACCAACTGTTCAAGGTTATTCTGGAAAAAAAACGTTTTAGGGGAGTTGATCGGCTGATTCATGAGAGTTAGATGAAAGCCATTGGCTGTGATGAACATTTAAATCACACTATACTATATATATATATATATATATATATATATATATATATATATATATATATATATATATATATATATATATATATATATATACTAGATATATATATATATATATATATATATATATATATATATATATATATATATATATATATATATATATATATATATATATATATATATATATATATATATATAATAATAATAATAATAATAATATTTTGATCTGGCACAACCACCGCTCTGTTTTTAACTGTATTGAAAATATGAAGTCAAAATATGTTTAAATGCATTCTGCACATTATTTTCTTTGCACAGAAGAGGTAATATAAAAAAAAAATGACATTTTTCCTCCGAATGGTGAAGCAACTGTTCTTCAACTGCCATTCGTTTGTACAAAATTAGCAAAAGCAAATTGAATAAAGAGGTTCTTGTCAGATCGAATTATATACATATATATATATATATATATATATATATATATATATATATATATATATATATATATATATATATATATATATATATATATATATATATATATATATATATATATATATATATATATATATATATATATATATATATATATATATATATTAAACAAGTTAACAAGTTTATTTGAAAAGTTGGTAAATGTATTGCTGAGAGTAACTCCCATGAATGAAAACGTAACATATTCCATGATCTCTACTCCCCTCTCTTCCCTCCATTCTTCTCATCGCGAAAAGCCTCAAGTCTCTCTTCTTTTAATATATATATATATATATATATATATATATATATATATATATATATATATATATATATATATATATATATATATATATATATATATATATATATATATATATATATATATATATATATATATAAAGGTGTTATTAAAAAAAAACTTAATAGGAAATACATTTCATTTAACATTTTAAGTACTATATTCAACATATAGAGCTTTAAAATTATATAACTCATTAAAATGAAAAGGATGTTAATCTCATAGCAAATATAAAATTGAAGTAAATATAAGTAAGCCACATAAAATAATTATAATGTTTTTTATATTATTAAAATTTATTAAAATTAAAAAAATTTTTTTTTTTATATTCCTTATTATATGTAAACATTATTTACAACTTTTTGTTAAAAAAAGGTACTTTTACTAATATTGGTCATTATTTTTTGTTCACTAAGATTTTTCATGTTATGAGAGGAAATACTAAGTGAAAATAACAACTTTATCCAAGTATTTTATATCCGAAATGTCTTATACAAACTTAAGGGTTCAGCTTTTATTAAAAGACCTGAAAGAGAAGAGTCGTAATTAGAGTTACAATTAAATAATAAGAGGAGACTTACTGTGAACTTTTTTAAAAAGTTTTGTTGCTCTTATACCGCAAGCGTAAATTTTTTTCCTTTATTGCTACAATCTCAGCAACTACAGCATCGGCTGAAAGAAGTTTTTCTTGCTTAACTCGCATTAAAAAGTTTTTAAGATCCACCATGACTCAACAACGTCTTTCAAGTTTAGCATTACCTTCAATAGAAAAAGAACTATTACTAGATCTTTCAAATAAATGCGATTGGCATAAAAAAATTATTGAAAGATTTTCATTGCAAAAGGAAAGGAAAATATATCTTCTATATAAAAAAGTAATGAAGAAGTGATTGAGTATATATATATATATATATATATATATATATATATATATATATATATATATATATATATATATATATATATAATATATATTATATACATTCCATATTCTTTCCCTTCTACTAAACCTAACAAACCTTGGTTTAACTCTGCTTGTTCTCGTGCTATCCGCCGCAGGGATGCTGCCTTCAGGGATTACCGTCGTCTTCAAACTCCAGAAACTCACGCAACTTATATTTCATCCCGGAATCGTGCAAAATCTATTCTTCGAGATACCAAAAACTCTTTTCTCCGTCGCAAATGCAATAATCTTTCTGGTTCCTCTTCCTCTCGCCCTTTCTGGCATTTTGCAAAAATGTCAACTCTAACTTTGCTTCTTCCTCTTTCCCTCCTCTAGTATCTTCTGACGGTACAACTGCCGTTTTGCCTTCCTCTAAAGCTGAACTCTTTCGCTCAAACTTTTGCCTCTAATTCAACCTTAGACGATTCCGGAGCTATTCCTACTCCTTCAACCCCCTCCAACTCATTTATGCCTAAAATTGTAATTTCTTCTAAAGACGTCATTTCTGCTCTCTCTGAGCTTAACACTAAGAAGGCGTACGGTCCTGATGGTATTCCTCCTGTGGTTCTCAAAACTTGTGCTTCCGAGCTTGCACCCTGCCTTGGTAAACTATTTCGTCTATGTCTTTCTACTTCAACCTTCCCTTCTTGCTGGAAACGTGCGCTCATTCAGCCTGTGCCGAAGAAGGGGGACCCCTCTCAACCCTCTAACTATCGTCCTATTTCTTTAACCTCCGTTCTTTCTAAAGTTTTCGAATCTATCCTTAACAGGAAGATTTGGAAACATCTCAATTCTTCTAATCTTATCTCTGATCGCCAGTATGGCTTTCGTAAGAAACGCTCTACTGGTGATCTTCTTTCCCTTCTCTCTGACTCTTGGTCCTCCGCTCTTCGGCATTTCGGTGAATCTTTTGCTGTCGCGCTGGACATATCGAAAGCTTTCGATAGAGTCTGGCACAAAGCTTTGATTTCCAAACTTCCCTCTTTCGGAATCTATCCTTCTCTCTGTGACCTTCTCTCTGATTTCCTTTCGGTCGTTCTATAGCAGCTGTTGTAGACGGCCACCGTTCATCCTATAAATCTATTAATAGTGGTGTTCCTCAAGGATCTGTCCTATCCCCAACACTTTTTCTACTTTTCATTAATGACCTTCTCTCTATTACTTCATCTCCTATCCACTCCTATGCTGATGACTCCACCCTTCATTACTCTTTTCAATTTGAAAGACGCCCCTCCCAACAAGCAGTTAATAGAGCAAGGAGGGTGGCCTTGGAGCAACTAACCTCTGATCTATCTCTCATTTCAAATTGGGGCAAGAGAAAACATGGTCGTTTTCAATGCCTCAAAAACTCAATTCCTCCATCTCTTCTACTCGACACAATCTTCCACACAACTATGATATCTTCTTCGAAAACACACAACTCAAACCTTCATCTGTTCCTTAATATTCTCGGTGTTTCTTTTTCTCGTGATCTTTCTTGGAAAGATCACATTACTTCTCTTTCTAAACAAGCTTCTAAGAGGTTGGGTGTTCTGAGGCGCCTTCAGTATTTCTTCACGCCACCCCAGTTGCTTGCTCTGTATAGGGGTGTTGTTCGCCCCTGTATGGAGTATGCGTCACACATCTGGGGTGGTTCCACACATACAGCTCTCCTGGAAAAGGTGGAGTCTAGAGCTTTTCGTCTTATCAATTCTCCTGCTCTCACTAATTCTCTCCAATCTCTTTCTGCCCGTCGAATTGTTGCGTCACTCTCTCTATACTATCGCTATTACAATGGACACTGCTCTTCTGAACTCTCTCGTCGCATACCTCCTCCATTGAGAAGGGCTCGTGCGACACGTCTTTCTACACAGTCTCATCCTTTCTCTGTCCAACTCTCTGACCCCAGACTTAACCGCTATGCTCAATCTTACATGTACTCTACTGGTAAAGTCTGGAACACACTTCCTTCATCTATTTTTCCCAACTTCCTTTGACTTGCACACTTTTCAAACGCCGTGTATCAGGTCATGTCGGCCTTTAATTAGCGACCCCGACTGATTCTTCCCAACTCTGGTGGAATTTGGTAGGCCTCTGGCCTTTGCCCACCAGAGGTGAATATAATAATATATATATATATATATATATATATATATATATATATATATATATATATATATATATATATATATATATATATATTATATATGTTGTGCCCTCCTCGAAGCCGAGCCGCACGCAGTAGAGTTATGAATTGCATATCGGTATGTTGGTTTGGAGAGTTGGACAGAGAAAATGAGAGGTGTAGAAAGACGTGTGGCACGAGTCTTATCGATGGAGGAGATTGAGATAGGTTCGAGGTCACTGTCTGTTGCATGCGATAGTAAAGAGAGAGACGCAACAATAAGGTCAGAAAGAGTTGAAATGTTGTAAGGCAGGATTTGATGGACGAAAAGCCATAGACAACACCTTCTCTATGTGTGGAACCACCAGATGTGCTAACGTACTCCATACAGGGCGAGCAACACCCTTTCAAAAAGCAACTGGGTGGCGTGAAGTAATTTTGAGGTTCCTCAGAACACCAACCTCTTAGAAGCTTGTTTAGAAGAGAAAAATGTGATCATTCAAAAGATAAAAAAAAAAAAAAAGATTCCGATTGACCATTTTGTAGTACTTTCATTGTTCTAAAATATGATCATTGTGTAAATTGGGGAACGTTTCCCCGCAGGTCAAAACATAGGTCCTAAAAAATGGGATAGTTGTAATTCGGTTTTGAAAAAACTTTGAATGTGCTGTAAAAAGAAATTTCCGGGGGTTATGGATTTGCCGATTTGACCATTTTGTAGTTTTTATTGTACTAAAGTATGGTCATAATGTGGTTTGGCGATCGTTTCCCTATAGGTCAAAACATGGTCACTAAATGGAATAGTTGTGTTTTTGAAATATCCTTAAACTTAAAATTGAATGTGCTGTAAAAAGAAATTTCCGGGGGTTTATGGATTTGCCGATTCGACCATTTTGTAGTGTTTTTATTGTACTAAAGTATGGTCATAATGTGGTTTGGCGATCGTTTCCCTATAGGTTCAAAACATGGCCACTGAAAATAGGGAATAGTTGTGTTTTGAAATATCCTTGTACTTAAAATTGAATGTGCTGTAAAAAGAAATTTCCGGGGGTTATGGATTTGC
>SEYY01006948.1:2500-7500 GCA_009176605.1 Armadillidium nasatum | reverse complement strand
GTGTGAAGGATTTGCTGAGTAAGATGGACGCAGCCAGATTGAGGTAGTGGGGACACTTACAGAGAATACAGAATGGGAGAGTAGACAAGAGGAGGTGGTAGTAGAGGCCGGGGGGAGCAAGACTGAAAGGAAGACTTAGGAAGAGATGGAAGGACTCAGTGGAAGAATCTTTTAGAAGACATAGAATGCCGTCTGTGCAAGAACTGATGGAGGAGAGAGTGTTAGAAGAAAGGAGGGAATGGAGAAGAGTGATGGCCCCCTGACAGAGTATTAGACCCTTCCTAGGAGCCGTTGTAATACATATATATATATATATATATATATATATATATATATATATATATATATATATATATATATATATATATATATATATATATATATATATATATATATATATATATATATATATATATATATATATATATAATACTCTGAGAAATAAACTTTAAAACACTTGTGGGTCTCATTCTTTATCATTAATTTTAATGGAAGACATACAGAAATTTGCCTTTCAACTTATTTCATTGCTGGAATTGTGTTACTAAATTTGCATATATTCACGGGTAAAACAAATATATTTTTATGATTTTTCGCGCGCTTTTTCTTTACATACAAGTTCGTATAAAGAGAAAAAGCGCAAAAATACAAAATGCTACCACATGGACATTTACAAAAAAACATTATATATATATATATATATATATATATATATATATATATATATATATATATATATATATATATATATATATATATATATATATATAATATATATATATATATATAGTAGGGAAGGTCAAAATATATGCAATATATATATTATACACATGTGCCAAATATTGTTTATATACACTGCAAAAAGTGTCCCAAGGAATTCCCAACGAATCGATGGGACAAGTGGCAATAATGTCACATCGCATGTCCCAAAGATTTGTTAGGACATCGGTTGTGACAGAAATTTCGTTGTGACAAAAGTGCCACTTGTCCCATCGAAATTTGAACCTCCTTTCGTTGGGACTCTTCATTTTGTCCTAACGAAATTTTTGATTGTCTCAACAATGTCCCAATAAAAATTTTTCTATTATAATTTTTGCAAACCATACAAATATAATATTTAAAATAATTTCTAAATGCAGAAAATTTCTTTGTAACAATTTTTTTTTGTATTCAGATGCCATATAATTTTAATTAAAAGTTTTACTTCATTTTATTGATATCAATATTTCATAAAATCAGTTACATTTTAAGCATAAAAATTCATAAAATTTCTTTTTTACATCGATCAAGACTTATTTAAATAATAATATTGAGTTTATGAATATACATAAAAGGTCTATTATACTTTTTGTAATTGCAGTATCAGTCAGATTTCAGGTAAAAAAAAATTTTCAAATATGTTTAGCGGAAATATTTAAAAGTGTTTTAAAATTGGAATATCATTTTAATATAAAAGATTTTTAAATACTTTAGTGTAAAGTAATCTTTATAAACACTAAAATTTAGAATGAAATTAGAAATAGTAAAATATATGAATTAAAACCTTAGAAAAGTATTATATGCGGTATACATAAAAAGGAAAACCAAACATAATATTTTGCTACATATATATTACGGAACTTACAAAAATATTGTAAAAAATTATACATATAATAAAGATTGTTATTTATTAACCAAATGATGGGAAAAATAAAAATAAGAAATTTCATATTTAAATAGAAAATGAAATAAAAATAATCAGTTATTTAAACAAAAATTAATACCTATATATTTTTATCAATTAAAAATTTAACTCACATGAGTTGATATTTCAACACATAAGGGTGGCTCAAATAATGTTTAAAATGCGTACTAATTTTTCTGACTGTAAATTACTTTCAAAGTTTGTATTTGTTAAAAGGGATTGCAGCAGCCCTAAATATTGGCCATAATTTTGGGGATAAGATAGATTTTTTAAATAATAGATGCAAAATGAAATAATTGATGCTTCAAGCATACAGAATTTTTCAAATTTTACACACTGGTTCTTGGAAATCTGTATTATACAATCCCCAAGGGAAAAAGTGTTTTCAACCCATAAGCATGGCCCATAATAAATACTGTTGGCAATGTCCTCGAGTGATGCATATTCTTTTATAAACAAACAGTCAGTGTCTGGGCCAAGATACTGAACAAGATCCATCAGATGATTAATTGACATTTCCTTCTTAAGTTTCCTACAAAGAGTTTTCAAGCACTCGCACATATCTGAGATATTCTTCTTCATGATCAATTCGACTTCTTGCACAAGCTGTGAAAAGAAACAGCATTGAGTTCATAATGTTATATTCTATTACACACATCAAAAACTTTAAACTGATAATTGACAGCAAAATGATAAAGTATTCAATTGATACTTTTTAATTAAAAGTATAATACGCTAGCAAATATTAAAAAAAAAAAAATTTAAAAGCTATTTGAAATACATCTCTCAATTTTTACAACTAGACTAGAAAGATTTTATTTACTAAATTTCAAAATGAAACTATATACTAACTTAAAAATAAAAATAATGACAAAATTGGGTTTTGAATTATTAACATTGATATTCCTGTAATATAGACACCAAAAAATTGCGATAAATATTTGTAAAAATAAGATATTTGATAATCAAATTATACTAGAATGAATTTAGAATAAAAGGTGAGAATAGTTATTATACATACAGCTTGCGGATGATGCAGGTATTCAGGATGGTTATCTTCATCTTCATTAATTGCTAAATCTCTTCGTAATGAAAAAGTTTCTTTTAAAGCATGTAGAAGATCACTGATTTTCCAGTCATTCAAGGAACGATTCTATATATATATATATATATATATATATATATATATATATATATATATATATATATATATATATATATATATATATATATATATATATATATATATATATATATATATATATATATATATATATATATATATATATATATATATATATATATATATAAACTAGATTCATTTAAAGAAATTTCTTTTGTTAAAAATTAGAATAGTCTATCTTTAATTGTAATTTCATTAAAATATCAAAAATTAACTTTGGAAGTGATAATCACCTTCAAGATTTCAAGGATTTCTTCTTTACTTAAATCAAAATTGTAATTGCTTCTTCTCAACCTCTCGCGTCTTTTTCTTCTTCTATCTGAGATTGTTGTTGTGAGAACACTCTTGAGAAAAAGAAAATAGAAAATAAAAATTTTAAACTTTAAAATTATAAAAAGTAGTCTATACTATACAAATATGTAATTTTGAAAGATTGCTAGATTAAATCTTTGAATATGTTTGCTCATACCAGAGGACCCTTAGATCTGTGCTTTCTCAAAAGATTTTGAGGCTCTTTTAACATCTTTGGGTAGGTTTCTAGAAGTTTCCTTTGAAGCTGAGAATACCCAATGCCCTGCACATTCCGATTAGACGACATTAACAAACTTTCATTACTGAAAAAAATTAAGATATTGAACCTCATTATTGGGGGTTATTTATTATACACAATATAAAAGAGTGAACACAAAGAAAAATACACTTACTAAAGCTTCAGTTTCACTTTTATTACCATAAGATTTTAAAAAATTACATTGAAAAATATGAAGGTTAAAATAATTTAAATATATTACTTCAAGCAAGAGGCTTTCACTTTACATATTTCATAGTGAACTGTGTAAACAGCAATAAATTTTAACGTTACTTACTCTAAATAATATATTATTTCATTCACTAGGAGGTTGAATATGGTCTTTCGTTCTGTTCCTCCAAGATCATCTCCATTTAAATACGGCATAACTTGTGAACTGAAAGTAGGAAGTTTAAATTTCGAAAACAGTATTTCCTTTATGGTTTGTTTGCCAGGTGTTGCAGCTCTATCACCATCATCATGTACACTAAACTGCAAATCCAAAGTGACGCTTAAAACCTTGAAAATATACTTCATTAATTACTGAGTGAAAAATTACAAGTTAAATAATTTTAAATTATCTCTGGATAACGAGAAGAGGGAATCATAACGTGTAACTTTTTTTCAATATAATAACATAAGAGAGTATCGGGCATTTCTAGTTCGGAATATGTTATGCATATAATATCACAAAGAATATTGCATTCATAAGTCATAATTGTTTTATTATACTTATTGCTTACTTTTTTACATACAAAAGATATTTTACCACTTTTTAGGACAATTTCTTCAATAAACAATATTGTTATTTTTTCTTCTTGTTTCAAAATAAAATCACCAGCTCTGTAAGACTTATTATTAATAACAACATCAGACAGTGTAAATACTGAATTGTTCATATCATGATCCTCTTTAAATATGTTGGTACAAAGTTTGCTTTCACCAACAATTTTATAATTGTTCTGAAACATCAAACTTTGGTTGTCCATTGAAATGGAAAAAATTGTAAGTTAATTCCATACAAAACATTTCACTAACAGAATATGATAAATTTTTGTAATTATACCATTTTTTTTTGCTTTATTACATTATGCTTGGCTTCCTGTCTTATACATGATATGTAACGTCCTGGGCCATGTGTCTTTAACTGATCAACAACATGCAATAACATATGCATTTTTGGTATAAAATTTTTACTAGTATACAATTCAAGAAATAAAATTTGATGATTTCTTATCAATTTCTTACAAACATTCAATGTCGAAGCAGACACTCGTTGTGACCATACTATTTTTGTAATTGCCAAGATTAACTTAAAGCATTTAACATTTGCATTGTTTTGAACACCTTGCAAATGTAAAAATATTGGTAAATGTAAAGCTAATACAAAAAGGGATTTTGAAGTACTTTTTACATTGAAATCATTTGAAGAAAAGGCTTTGGGATATTCAGAGGTTTTAATGCTTCTGTGATATTTAAATGACTGTAGACAGTTATTCAGTTTTTCTCGCTGAATTAGTTTTTCCCTTATAAGTGAAGTAAGCATAAGTTGAATTTCCTTAACA
>SEYY01006947.1:45000-47500 GCA_009176605.1 Armadillidium nasatum | reverse complement strand
TGGTGAACATTGAAATCAGCTAATATGATGATTTCAGAGAAAAGAAAAGAAGAGAGAATGTGCTTTATTTTGGAGTTTAAATAGTCAAAGAATTTAGAATAGTCAGTAGAATTAGGAGATAAATAAACAGAACAAATAAATTTAGTCGTAGAATGGCAAGAGATCCTAAGCTATAAGGTGTAAAGTTCGGAAGGCTCCAAATTAGAGACACGAGAACAAACGGCATCGCTGCGCACGTATGCATAGCAACACCACCACTCAAGTTGCTTGCTCTTGATAGGGATGTTGTTCGCCCCTGTGTAGAGTACGACTCACACAGTTGAGGTGGTTTCACACATACAGCTCTCTTTGTAAAGGTGGAGTCTAGGGCTTTTCGTCTTATAAACTCTTTTTCTCTCACTAATTCTCTCCAATCACTTTCTGTCCGTCGAATTATCGCGTCACTTTCTCTATACTATCGCTATTACAATGGACACTGCTCTTCCGAACTTTCTCGTCGCATTCCTCCTCCTTTGAGGAGAGTTCGTGTGGCAAATCTTTCTACACAATCCTCATCCTTTCTCTGTCCAACTCTCTGATCCCTTAGACTTAACCGTTATACTCAATCTTACATGTACTCTACTGGAAAAGTCTGGAACACACTCCCTTTCCTCCTTACAAACCTTCGAACGCAATGTCTCAGGACATGTCGGAGATATATATATATATATATATATATATATATATATATATATATATATATATATATATATATATATATATATATATATATATATATATATATATATATATATATATATATAAAAAGTGTGTGTTTTGTTTGTGTGGTTACGAGTGCGTGTTTGTGGTGTGCGTTTGTATGCGTGTGAATTCAAAGGGGAAAGAGATTTTAAAATCGAATCGTTGCCGCTCAACAAGAACTTTGAAAGGTATTTAAGTGATAAGTAATGTCGAGAAAATATATTGATAGAGCGTCATTAGAAAGGCAATGGACGAAAAACACAATCACTGCTCTAATTCCTTTTTAATTTCCCTCTTGTTTTCTTCCAAATTCTGAATAGCCTTTATAATTCTGCTCTAAGTAATGGAGGATCAGGAGAAATTAGACTAAGCCTTTCTATTTTCTTTTCTATAGAAAGGAATTATACCTGTATTTATTTACAGTGTAGGAGCTGCGCAAATTTCTTCAATCAGCCCGATCAAAGTGCCAGAAGATACGATTTGGGCAGGGTGGAGCAGTTGGAGAGAAAATTAAGACAAATTAGATAGTGGTCGGAGTTACCAATAGGTGCGAGGATAGCTTATTTATAGAAAGAAGGACTAGTAGTGAAACATAAATCAAGAGTGTTCAAGAATTGGTTGGGACGATCTGGAATGTGTGTTGGTTCTTTAATCAGTTGCTCCAGATCGTTGAGAATGCTGAATGATTCGGCCTCCTCTCCCCCTGAATCAGTATAAGAGGAACCTAACCATTCAGTGCTGTGTACGTTGAAATCTCCTAAATAGAGGACCTCAGTATTTGGATGCGAAGATGTAACAGTCTCGTGAGTAGTAGTTAGGTACTCAGAAAAGGTAGAAAAATCTGTTCTATTGTGAGAACAGTAGCAGAAACACAAGATTATTGAAGTGATAGGAAGAAAGATTTTAAGTCACAGAACATTAGGAATCTCGAAGTTAGGAGATTCTAGATTCACAAGAAGTGTTGCCCTTAGAACGGAAATTATGAAATAAGATATAGTTAGATATATTAAAAAAGTTAGTAGAGGAATTATTTGATATCTGAGTCTCAGACAAGAGCAAGAGGTTAGGATGAGAGTTAAAGAGGTGGTATTCCACAGAAGCTAAGTTAAAGCGTAAGCCACGGACACTGGTGAAGTGTACAGAGAACCCACGTCTAAGCACACTCACCATTTTTCACAGGCAATTACTATTAAAACAAACAAACAGACAAACAAACTGTTGAGGTATGCGACGGAAGGGTTTAGAAGAGCAGTGTCCATTATAATAGCGACAGTATAGAGAGAGAGTGACGCAACAATTCGATGGGCAGAAGAGAATGGAGATAATTAGTTAGAGTGGAAGAATTATTCAAACGAAAAATATATATATATATATATATATATATATATATATATATATATATATATATATATATATATATATATATATATATATATATATATATATATATATATATATATATAGATAGATAGATAGATAGATAGATAGATAGATAGATAGATAGATAGATAGATAGATAGATAGATATATATATATATATATATATATATATATATATATATATATATATATATATATATATATATATATATATATATATATATATATATATATATATATATATATATATATATATAAAACTGTGCGTATAATTTTATATAGAAGCTATGATGGTGATTCTGTAAGGTGATCTTTAAGAAATAAATAAGCGTAAATATTCTCCAATTATAAAAATAATTTTCTTTTATATTTTTATGCT
>SEYY01006947.1:30000-32500 GCA_009176605.1 Armadillidium nasatum | reverse complement strand
ATATATATATATATATATGTGTGTGTGTGTGTGTGTGTGTGTGTGTGAATAAATGTAGGTTGAAAATGTGATTAGTTTAATGCATTAGTAAAGATAGTTGCGTAAATATTTAATAATTTCCGTCCGAATAAAATGATGGAGAATTTTTTGTTCTTCTGATATGTATTAAAAATGTCTGCGACAAAAAAGATGAAAAAAAAGAAGAGAGAAAATGGAAAATGATTCAGAGTGGAAAAATGGACGTGTCAAAACTTCTGAATTTCTCTTTTGTAATTTTTATTCAAAGCTTTAATTTAATAAAACATTTTTTTTTCTTTTCTTTTCTTCTTCGGCTTCATAAACGCTTAGTCAAAAAAAAAAAAAAAATTTTTTTTTTTAAATGCCGAAACTTTCTTTTTTTTTTTTTTTTTTTTTTTCATTTTCTTCTTTTCATTCTTCTTCTCTTGCTTTTCTTCTTCTTCTTCTTCTTCTTCTTCTTCTTCTTCTTCTTATTATTATTATTATTATTATTATTATTATTATTATTATTATTATTATTATTATTATTATTATTATTATTATTATTATTATCATTATTATTATTATCATTATTATTATTTGATGAAAGATGATTCTTTAAAATCTTAAAATTTTTGTGTAAATTTAAGAAATATTTATCCCTCGTACTGATTATTTTTGATTATCATTTGAAGATCTTCTTCATCAAGTTTGAAATGAAATCTTCTTTCAAGGGTAATGAAGACATTGTGTACATTCGGCTTCGCAGTTCAAAAATACGAAAATGTCGATGAAAAAGAATTTCCCAAAATTTCCTTCAGTTTTCCCACGAAAGACTCATGAATAAGAATAATTTATATTTATATTTTTATTTTTAATTTTTATATTTATATTTGTTTTCTTTCGAATTTCTCATTATAATTAATTTTAAATACTTTTCAGTTTTATTTCAACATAAATAAAAACAAAACTGGTTAGGAGAAATCAATAAATTGAAGATTAAAGCCATAATATATATATATATATATATATATATATATATATATATATATATATATATATATATATATATATATATATATATATATATATAAATATATATATATATATATATATATATATATATATATATATATATATATATATATATATATATATATATATATATATATATATATATATATATATATATATATATATATATATATATATATATATATATATATATATATATATATATATAATATATATATATATATATTTACACATCACCACCAATAACGGGCAAAGCCCCATTCAAGGAGGGGGTGTTAGAAGAATAAAAATAAAGAGTACAAAAAAATAAATAAATAAATAAAAAAATAAAAACGACCTTGCAGGTTCCACTTAACGCAAAATTTTATAGGTGAGCGCAGACGTGGGCTTTAAAGAAATTTAGATTAAATTCGGAAGGAAACACAGAAGATGGAAGAGAGTTCCACAAGACAGAGGTAGCAGGAAAGAAGGAGGCACCACAGAATTCAAGCCTAGAGTTGCCTATGTCCATGCAAAATTGATGCGCAGACATTGCACCCCTTGTGCTACGAGGAGGTCGTAAAGGTGGAGGTACGCGAGTGGATAGTTCCCTCAAGAATTTGCTGCACTAGTACCTATGGAAGAGACAAGGTGGTAGAAGAAGAATGGTATGTTGAGGCATCGGCATATGTATGGAAAGGGTTAGATGAGCAGCTAAGAATATCATTACTGAAAAGTAAGAATAGAGTAGGAGATGAGACAGAACCCTGAGGAACATCACTATTGACAGGAAAGGAAGAATTCGCTCCAGCAACAACAGCCGAAATGGAACGATTAGAATGAAAGCTAGACATAAGTAATCAAAGAGAAAGAGGAAACTCAAAGGAAGGGAGCTTGGATAGCAATGACGCATGCCATACCCGGTCAAATGCCTTAGATGTGTCAAGCGCCACCACACAAGTCTCCCCATGGTCCTTAAGGGCAGAAGACCATAAATCTGTGAGATAGGAAAGTATATCACCAGTAGACCTCGAACGTCGAAAGCCATACTGATGATCAGAAAGAAGGGAATGAGATTCCAGATGATCCAAGAAGTGAGAGTTGAGAAGGGTTTCAAAGATCGTAGACAGAATACAAGTGAGAGCTATAGGGCGATAGTTAGAAGGATCAGAGCGGCTACCTTTTTTCGGAATAGGTTGGATTAATGCGTGCTTCCAACACTGAGGGAAAGTACTAGTATTGAGGCATAGAGAGAAAAGTTAAAGAGGGACCGATCCAGCTCAGAAGTACACTCCTTTAAAACACGGGGAGGAATACCATTCAGGCCGCTTGCCTTAAAACTTTCATAATACTTCAGAAGCCCATGCACCTGATCAAATGTAATCACAGGTAAAGGCATGAGACATCTGATAGGAGAAGAAGTAGGAAGAAGATTGCCGAATTCGTCCAGGGTTGAAATAGAAGAGAACAGGAGATCGATGAGATTATC
>SEYY01006947.1:10000-20000 GCA_009176605.1 Armadillidium nasatum | reverse complement strand
TGTTGCTTAACCTATTAAAGAATGGTGAGCGGAGCATGATAGAATTTTCTATTCCATAAAAATAAATGAAAACAAAAAAAAAAAAAAAAAAAAAAAAAAAAAAAAAAAAAAAAAAAAAAAAAAAAAAAAAATATATCCTAGTCCCATCCAACAATATTATATTAAAAAAAGTATTTAAACCACAAAAGCCCCAAACCCAAACCCACCGTGTATCTATAGTATACCATGTTTGGGTTGTAATCTAAAATATATAGGTGAAACCACTGATTACAATAGACGATTATACCAGCATAAATATAACCTCCAACAGACAACCAAAACTCAGCCCTTACCATACATAGACAAGAGAATAACCATATTATTAATCTAAATGATAGTTGTACCATCACACATATAAACAATTATAATAAAAGAAAAAATAGCTGAAGCCTTCTGTATTAAAATTTACCAAATTATAACCAAAGTGAAGGAGACTACAAGATTGATCAACTACAAAATTTTATCATGCTCCGCTCACCATTCTTTAATAGGTTAAGCAACAACCAACTACCACCATAAAAATCCTGGAATTACGAAAAGAAGATCGTTGCTTCAGTCAAACCTGAAAGAGGCCCAAGGTAGGGGCGAAAGCTTGTTTTCTCGAATTATTTTTAATTTTTGTAAATTATGCATTTTTGCATGATTTGGTGTTGGTAAATAAAGTATCTCTCAATTTGAATTGGTCAACCTAGGGTTCGAATATAAATAATATATAAACCGATGAATATAATCATATATATATATATATATATATATATATATATATATATATATATATATATATATATATATATATATATATATATATATATATATATATATATATATATATATATATATATATATATATTATCGCACCTTTGGTGGGCAAAATCTCCACCAGAGTTAGGGGGAAAGACGGAAACCTGGTCAAATTAAAAGCCGACGTGATCTGATACAAGACGTTTGAAGGTGTGTAAGTCATAGGAAGTTGGGAAAATAGATAAAGAGAGTGTGTTCCAGACTTTACCAGTAGACTACATGTAAGACTGAGAATAGCGGTTAAGTCTGGGGCCAGAGAGCTGGATAGAGAAAGGATGAGACTGTGTAGAAAGACGAGTAGCACGAGCCCTTCTCAATGGAGGAGGTATGCGACGAGAGAGTTCAGAAGAGCAGTGTCCATTGAATTATCGATAGTATAGAGAGAGTGACGAAACAGTTCGACGGGCAGAAAGAGACTGGAGAGAATTAGTGAGAGCAGGAGAGTTGATAAGACGAAAAGTCTTAGACTCCACCTTCTCAAGGAGAGGTGTATGAGTGGAACCACCCCAGATGTGTGACGCATACTCCATACAGGAGAGAACAACACCCATATACAGAGCAAGCAACTGGGGTGGTGTGAAGGAATTCTGAAGGCGCCTCAGAACACCCAACTTCTTAGAAGCTTGCTTAGAAAGAGAGGTGATGTGATCTTTCCAAGAAAGATCACAAGAAAAAGAAACACCAAGAATATTAAGGAGAGATGAAGGTTTTAGCTGAGTGTTTTTCGAAGAAGATATCATAGTTGTGTGGAAGATTGTGTCGAGTAGAGAGATGGAGGAATTGAGTTTTGGTGGCATTGAAAACAATCATGTTCTCTCTACTCCAATTTGAAATGTGAGATAGATCAGAGGTCAGCTGCCCCAAGCCAACCTTCCTTGTGTTTATTAACTGTCGTTGGGAGGGGTCGCCTTTCAAACTGAAAAGAGTAATGAAGGGTGGAGTCATCAGCATACGATTGGATAGGAGATGAAGTAACAGAGAGAAGGTCATTAATGAAAAGCAGAAAAAGTGTTGGAGATAGGACAGATCCTTGAGGAACACCACTATTAATATATTTAAAGGAAGAGCGATGGCTGTCTACAACCGCTGCTATAGAACAATCGGAAAGGAAATTAGAGATAGGGTCACAGAGATAAGGATAGATTCCGAAAGAGGGAAGTTTGGAAATCAAAGCTTTGTGCCAGACTCTATCGAAAGCTTTCGATATGTCCAGCGCAACAGCAAAAGATTCACCGAAATGCCGAAGAGCGGAGGACCATAAGAGTCAGAGAGAAGGGAAAGGAGATCACCAGTAGAGCGTTTCTTACGAAAGCCATACTGGCGATCAGAGATAAGATTGGAAGAATTGAGATGTTTCCAAATCTTCCTGTTAAGGATAGATTCGAAAACTTAAAAAGAACGGAGGTTAAAGAAATGGGACGGTAGTTAGAGGGTTGAGAGGGGTCCCACTTCTTCGGCACAGGTTGAATGAGCGCACGTTTCCAGCAAGAAGGGAAGGTTGAAGTAGAAAGACAAAGACGAAATAGTTTACCATGGCGGTGCAAGCTCGGAAGAACAAGTTTTGAGAACCACAGGAGGATACCATCAGGACCGTACTCCTTCTTAGTGTTAAGCTCAGAGAGAGCAGAAATGACGACTTTAGAAGAAATTACAATTTTAGATATAAATGAGCTGGAGTTGAGAGGAGCTCCGGAATTGTCTAATATTGAATAAGAGGCAAAAGCTTGAGCAAAGAGTTCAGCTTTAGAGGAAGGCAAAACTGCAGTTTTGAATTTTTAGAAGTTACTAGAGGAGGGAAAGAGGAAGGAAGCAAAGTTAGAGTTGACATTTTTTTTGCAAAATGCCTGAAAGAACATGAAGAAGAGGAACCAGAAAGAAAATTGCATTTGAGGCGGATTATAGAGTTTTTAGTGTTATAAAGGATAGATTTTGCACGATACCGGGATGAAATCTAAGTTGCGTGAATTTCTGTAGTTTGAAGACGAAGGTAATCCCTGAAGGCAGCATATCTGCGGCTGATAGCATGAGAACAAGCAGAGTTAAACCACTTAAGGTTTAGTTAGGTTTTGTTAGGTTTAGTAGAAGGGAAAGAATATGGAATGTACACCTCTATGCCAGAGAGAATCACCTCTGTTATCGCTCTACGCACTCCCAGGGACCCCTCCCACGGAAACGGTAATCATGCCATGGAAAATCAGAAAAGTACAACCTCATGTCAGACCAGTTAATATCACCGAAATGCCAGAAACGTCTCCTCGGTGAAGGCGGGGACCGTTCTTGCGGAAGACTTGAAGAGGCAGGACAAAATACAGAGATAAGAAGGTGATCGGATGAACCCAGAGGAGGAAAGAGTTCATCAGTGTAAGGAGAAGGATAAGAAGTTTGGAAAATATCAAGTATGTTGAGTTCTTCACCAAGACGGTCATTGATAGGGGTAGGGAGATGCACCAACTGCTCAAGGTTGTTCTAGATAGAAAAGTTGATAGGCGAGTTCACCAGCTGGATCATGAGAACTAGATGAAAGCCCTTGTCGGTGGTGAACATTGAAATCACCTAAAATTATGATTTCGAAAAAAGGAGAAGAAAAAAGATTATTTTCTATTTTAGAATTAAGATAGTCGAAGAATTTTGGATATTCTGTAGAGTTGGAAGATAAGTAGACAGAACAAATGAAATTAGTTGTAGAGTTGCAAGAAAGTTTAGGATAAAAAGTAGAGAATTCAGAAGACTCCATATTAGAGACACGTGAACTGATAACATCGTTGCACACATAAAAATTGAGGATAGAAAGAGTAGGATTAAACAGAGTAGGGTTTACTGTCAGAGAACTCAGACACCTGAGTTTCAGTTAAAAACAAGAGATGAGGTCTAGAAGAAGAGAGGTGGTGTTCGGCAAAGTGAAGATTAGACAAAAGACCACGAATGTTGCAGAAATTAATGAAAAAAGAAGACCGTGCACCAGGGCAAGTTGGCAACAAGGTCTTGGTGGCACCATCTCCATCACCGGAGTTCACCAACTCCAAAGTGGTGATGGGGCAGAAGTGGGTGAGTGGCTATATTTGGAATCCGTCCTTCTTGGATTCTCCGAGGCAGATTAGTGTTTCACCATTTTTTTAATTAATTTAAAAGGTAGTGTAGGTGAAAGCTCTTATAAATTTGTAGGATATTTGTGTAGGAGGGGGAAAGTTGTGGGAGCATAGACACTCCAATGTGAGTCAAGGGTGCACTAGAGACCCACCGAGAAGATGAAACGCAAAAAGGAACGAACCAAATGGCAACTTATTGAAACGGAATGGTCTAGCCCTCCCCATCTCCCAGCCTGTTAAGCACAGTGGGAGGTTCTTTCATTGCTTCGGACTGCGCTATGTCCCCCCCTATAAAATATATATATATATATATATATATATATATATATATATATATATATATATATATATATATATATATATATATATATATATATAATATATATATATATATATATATATATATAAAATAATAAGTTTTGCTAACTCTTTTCAAGTACATTAAACATCAGAGTTTTCGATTTCCCTATAGCACACTTTAAACTCTGATGTTTAATATAATATATATATATATATATATATATATATATTATATATATATATATATATATATATATATATATATATATATAATATATATATATATATATATATATATATATATATATATATGTCATTAGTGATGTCCGAGAAAAATTGGAGCTGAGATTCTAGAATCTGAACCGTGTGCTTTGCTAAAAGAGAGAGTGAAAGTCAAAAGAGAAAATAAATAAATAAATAAGTAAATAAATAAGTAAATAAGTAAATAAATAAATAAATAAAAGTTTATTCTTAAGAATACTGGAAGAACTTTAAACTTGATGGGGATTGTGGGAAGCTTTAATGATGTTCATTAAAATCATTTTGGCTTTTAAAGTGTTTAATGTCCGGAAAAATAATGATCCTAAAATCAGTTTTAAAAAATCACTGAATTTTAAAGTTCATTTCCATTTTAGGTTAAACTTTTTTATTCAGTTCATAATATCGGCATTTTATATACAAGAGAGGTACATGAGAAATAACCAAAGTTCAGGAACCGAAATTTTTCTTCACAAAAGAAATTTACTTAGCATTAACATTACTTAGGTCTATATATAATTTACCTAACCTAACCTAACCTAACCTCACTTAACCCAACCTAACCTAACCTAATTTAGCCTAGCCTACCAACGCTAAAATTTATTTTACTTTGAACACTTCGCACTGAATTATATTTTTAAATTTTAGTTTAATGATTGCTGTTCTTTAGATTAAAGGGTTAAAGTGCTCCTTTTTTTTCAATGAAATGACAATAGAATTTGGTTTTAGTTAGCTAAAACAATTCATTCATTCATTTTTATTAAACGACAAAATAATTTTAAATAATTTTATTTCAGTTTGAAATCACACTTTAATTAAAATACATTCAAGGAAATAATCTCGTTACTTTTCTTTGAATTTTCAATGACTTATGATGGTTAACTTATTTTGAAAATCTAAAATCTAGGCCTATGAACTTTTCTATCTAAACCCTTTCATAAGCAATATTTATAATTATAATCTATTTTCTGAATTCCTAAAAAAAAAAATCTGTTTTAGAATATTGAACTCTTGGTTTGAAGGAAGACGGAAGAAGATTTTAGGTGACCAAATGCGCTTTCTTGTTTTAATTAACGTATAACAATTTAATATAAAACTGAACTGAAATTTTGAAATTGTTATTAAAATAATAGTTTTTCCTTTTATATATCTTCAACGTCCTTTCATTTATCCTTGAAAAGAGGAATAAACATGTGGAAAATCTTTTTAGATTCCTGAAATTACATTCGAATAGGCTTAATGTTTTCTCCGCTTTTTTTATTCATCATTTACAAATAGAGAGAAGAATTTTATGTTTCTCTTTGATCTGATCGACTCTTTCTCTTTTTTTATTGAAAGAATTTTACCTCTTTCAATGAATAATTGGAAAATGAAAAAAGATTATCTAATAATACAACATTCAAGAAAGAATAAATTTAACAAAAAATAAGTAAATAAATAAAAGAAAACACACATGAACTTATTATTATCTAGCTTCAGTTCTACTGTTTGTTTTTCCATTTTTATATAAAAAAAAACTTCAAAAACTTTTTGTTCTGTTTATTGTTTCCATTTTACTATTTGCATTATTTATGTTATTTTAAAAGGGATTCTGTGTCATCATAATCTCGCTTTCTCAAATTTTCAACTCTTCCTTTTTCTCCTTCACACACACACACACACACACACACACACACACACACACACATATATATACTATATATATATATATATATATATATATATATATATATATATAATATATATATATATTATATATATATATATATATATATATATATATATATATATATATATTATATATATATATATATATATATATATATATATATATATATATATATATATATATATATATATATATATAAATATATATATATATATACACGGTTTGATTTTGATTTAAAATATTGAAGTGGGTATATAATTGAAGGTTTGAAGAGTCAAAAATGTTCAATTTCGAAGCAAGGAAAAAATAATCGTAATTTTGACATTTTTTGACCAAAGTTTTTGCAGTCCTGCGTTACGGTTTTACCTCATCCTCCTTCTTCCTTCTTTCTTTCCCATACTCCTCCTCCTCCTCCTTCTCCTCCTCTCCCTCTCTTCCTTCTTCCCTTACCTGCTCAAACCTCCCTCGTTCTCATCGGACTTTGAGTTTTCAAGTCTTTTTATAAGAGTTCATGTTCTTAAAGTCAATAATTACTATTGGACAGATTTTCACATAATAATAATAATAATAATAATAATAATAATAATAATAATTATAATAATGAGAATGGGTTGTGAAGATACAGAAGGGAAGGAGTGAAAATAAAAGAGAATCTTTTAATAAATCTTCTTACATTAGGTTAAGAAATGGAAAAATTAAAGCTTCCACCAGTCTTCTTTTAGTATATATATATATATATATATATATATATATGTGTGTGTGTGTTAAAAATTTTTATGTTTTCTTTTTAAATGGTGACCCATTCTTAGTTGAATGATCACATCGAATTGATGAAACCAAAGACTTGGGCAATAGGAACCAACTCCTTTTTCAAAGACGTGATTTTTAACTGAGTCAAGTGTGAAGAGATTTTAAGTCATCTTTTATAAAGAAAAGATTTATCTGCTGTGTAAGGTTTGAAGGAGCATCTCAAGCTTCTTAAAAAATTTTTTTTCTTAAGTTAAAAATATTCTTCTACAATTAGTGGGTTAGGACATTTTTATCGGCTTTTTTTTATCGATTTTTATATTCTGAAATAAAATTTTTACTATATAAAGTACCAAAATTTTTTTTTAATCTCTCCAATACTGGGCAAGATACACATTTTCGAATTCTTGTTCAATTTCTGTACCTTTTATAGATTCGAAAGTACTACATACCTCTTCACTTTTTTTTATAACTTTTTTTTCCTGACCGAACTTGTTCACATTTTCAGGAGCTCTAAAAGAAGGATATAGCTAAAGTTCTATAATGAGATATTTTAAATATATTTCCCTAAAAACGTGTGGTAAAGTAAAATGAAAAAAAAAAAAATTTGAAAAGTTTGAAAATTTTTTTTTTGTCAAAACATCATAAAAATTTTTCAGGAATAAATATCAAAAATATGGTGTTGTTTGGTGAGGATGTTTTTTGTTATAATATATTATATATATATATATATATATATATATATATATATATATATATATATATATATATATATATATATATATATATATATATATATATATATATATATATATATATATATATATATATATATATATATATTATATATATATATATATATATATATATATATATATATATATATTATATATATTATATATATATATATATTATATATATATATATATATATTATATATATATATATATATATATATATATATATATAATATATATATATATATATATATATATATATATATATATATATATATATATATATTATATATATTATATATATATATATATATTTTTTTTTTTTTTTTTTTTTTTTTTTTTTTTTTTTTAACCAGTTTTTTTTTTTTTTTTTTTTTTTGTCTTCCCATGTACGACTGCAGGAATTTTCCTGCAGTTGAACGCCACCCTGCATTATGCGGGATACGGTGTGATGTAATATATATATATATATATATATATATATATATATATATATATATATATATATATATATATATATATATATATATATATATATATATATATATATATATATATATATATAATCCATAGGAGAATGCTTGAAACCCCTACTGGGACTAATATGGCATTCTGCTGGGTGTTCCTGGGTTACAGGAGCAACCAACCAAAGTCAAGAAACGCCAACATGGGCACAACAACTATTGCGACGAAATTAGCAATATAAGACAGAGAAAAATAGGTTATAATAGGTACCGAGTTGCTACAGCGATTCGAAGCAAAAGAACTTGAAAACCGTTCGACAATGCCTTCTTTTTCTCGGCAGGCGGCGTAGCTCGGTGGTAGACGGGTGAATCCTGCATGAACCATCCCAGATATGAGAGTAGTACTCCATACAAGGGAGGATGAGACCCTTGAATAACTGGAGTAACTTAGAAGAAAATAAAAAATTCTCGCAGCCTAAGCAGAACTCTCAGTTTCTTTCACTCAGACCTAGTAACCATTGTGATGTGAGGTTTCAAGACATTTTTTGGATTATGAGAAAGCCAAGGATGTTTATGCTTTCAACAGAACAGAAGAGTCTAGAGAACCATCGAAAGAAATAGAAAAGTTAGGACTTGTCCTTGAGAGGGAGATTTCTAGAAGTTGAGTTTGAGTTTTTAAAGAGTTGAATTTCACAAGGTTGAGACTACACCACTGGGAAATTCTGTTCAGATCAGCAAGAACTGAATCGGAAAGATGAAGACGAGAGGCAACTCCAGATGCAAAAGTGGGATCAGATTTGAAATAAATAGAAGAATGGAGAGTCAAGTCATCGGCACATGAATGGATAATGTTTGATGAGCAGCTGAGAAGATCATCAATTAAAAGTAGAAATAGAATAGGAGACAAGACAGATCCCTGAGGGACACCACTATTGACAGGAAATGAAGAAGAAGTTGCCCCATAGAACTCGAAGTTGAAATGGAACGATTAAAAAGAAAGCTAGACATAAGTAAGCAAAGAGATGGAGGAAATCTTGGAAAGCAGTGACGCATGCCATAACCTGTCAAATGCCTTAGATATGTCAAGCGCCACCACACAAGTCTCCTCATGGTACTTAAGGGCAGAAGACCATAAATTTGTGAAATAGGAAAGTATATCACCAGTAGACCTCGAACGTCGAGAGGAAGTAGGGAATGGGATTCCAGATAACCAAAGAAATGAGAGTTGAGAAGATTTTCAAAGATCTAAGACAGAATACAAGGGAGAACTATAGGACGATAGTTAGAATGATCAGAGGGACTACCTTTCTTCGGAATAGCTTGGCATAATGAGCGCCTCCAACACTGAGAGAAAGAACTAGTATTGAAGCATAGAGAGAAATGTTGAAAGAGAGATGAAACCTGCTCAGAATCACACTCCCTTAAAACTCTGGGAGGAATGCTATCCGGGTCGCTTACCTTCCTAACGTTCATAGATTTCAAAGAACCCATTCACCTGATCAAATGTAATCACAGGTAAAGGCATGGAACATCTGAGAGGAGAAGTAGGAAGAGGAATGTCGGTGTTATTCAGGATTGAATTAAAGGAGAACATGAGCCGAAGATATTAACGAGCGAATAAGAGAATATATATATATATATATATATATATATATATATATATATATATATATATATATATATATATATATTATATATATATATATATATATATATATATATATATATATATATAAAATATAAAATAAAATTAAATATAAAAAAATTATTTTATATTTTTAATAATTTAAATATTAAATTATTTATTATATATTATATATAATATATAATATATATAATATATATATATATATATATATATATATATATATATATATATATATATATATATATATATAT